>CM067371.1:84418253-84609188 GCA_034401795.1 Chaetoderma sp. LZ-2023a | reverse complement strand
TGAAAGAGGGCGGTATATTTTTGACAATCTACCACTGGAATGACTGGCTCAGTTATCGAACCAGTAATTCATGCGGTAAAATCTTCAAAAATAGGCTTTACTTGGCCTGCAAACGGACATTCCAAAGGATCACTGTTGAGCCTGGTTTTGCCCCGCTTCGTCCTGAAAGGACTGATATTTTGGGGGATGCCCAAGCGCCGTCAACCGAAACGGAAAGTTATTAGTCTACCCAGCCTACACATGCCAAAACTAATATGGAAGGGCACCAAGTAAAATGCGATAAATAAAGGCATTTCTTCTTGGCCTACACGTGATGCAATCGGATATATTCGGCCCATACGACCAAAATCTAGCATCTTATGCAATGCATTTCATTATGTTGAAGCTTATTGTTGACTAGAGTAAAGCTCTTAATTAAGTTAAAATATTTCCAAAAACAGAAAGAGAAATATGTTAGCTAGTATAATTTTGAATACGATGTAAGAAATATTCTGTTGCATAACTTGAACGTAATTGAATTGGAAGCCATTGCTGCTTTGGTTAGCAATGTCTTCCGATCCAATTAGGTTCAAACCTTTCAGCAGTTTGATAAGTTTATTTCGTTTTAGAAGCATGTTACGTTATTTCTTAGCTGTACTGTAGATTATTTTTTCATTTGTAATAAAATAAGTTTTAACAACCCTCGTACTTACATGTCCGTCCATATATACATGCGCGCCTGGGTTCAATAAAAGCGGAACCTTGCAAACGAAATCGCGCGCACGCACACACACGCGCGCACGCACGCACGCACGCACGCACAGACACACGCACGCACGCACGCACGCACGCACATACACACACACACACACACACGCGCGCACGCACTAGCATAGTCAATACTCGTCTTACCTCCATAATACCATGTGAAGAGGTTTTCTTCGGATAGGTTTGTCTTGTCAGGCTGTGGAACACCGCCATCGGCACCATCCTTGTTCTTGAAATACTCTAGCGCCACCTGCAACAACGCTTGGTTTAAACGTGATTTATTTGTTCAGATGGGAGCACGATAAGACTTAGAGTCTTATGCCCGTGTCTCCGATACACATACTGATTATTCAAAACATTTTTACAACAAAATGGCGGCAAATCATAATAATTTAATTAATTGTAGTCTATTGGTGTGCATAAGTATGTGAATGTTGAGTGTGAGGTGGGGGAGAGTAGGAAGAAAGACCGAGATAGAAAGGGAGAGGGGGAAAGGGATGGGGGGGGGGGGGGGGTGAGAGATAGAGAGAGCGAGGAATAAGATCAAATGGAAGAATAGCAGAGGTGAGCTCTAGGTGCTGCCTTCGCCCCGACCTGTACGTGTTGGGCTGCTGTCCATTTACCCCGTAAACTATAAGTTCACAAACAGGAAGCTACTGAAAGCGGTTGGTGTTAATTATGTATTGACATACCGTATTACAGATCAGTTTGTTCATTTCCAAGTTGGTAGTGTAAGTCTCGTATAGAAGCTGGTTGACCGTAAGATTAGCAAGAGAAATATCGTTCAAGGCAAGCTGATTTTGGAAAACGACTCTTTGCTCGTTAAAAAGGGCACAATGTAAGAGGTAGTGGTGTGTAGATTCATCATTGTGCCCACAAGAACAACTGGCAGATTCCGACAGAAAGTTGTCAAATAGATGTCGGTTTAAAGAACTACAACCATTTCGGAGCCTGCATAGCATTATGTTGGCAAACCTCGGGCCTACGTAATACCACTCAGGGGGTTGTCGTATGGATGACATAGCCTTGAGTTTGCGTTTAAATTCTAGAAGAGTGACAGAATCTCTCACCGGCACAGGAAGCATATTCCAGGCGCGGATCGTTGCTGGGAAAAAGGATCCAGAGAATAGCTCAGTACGGCAGCGGAATGGAGTGGAAGAAATTTGGATGACGGATATTGTAAGGATTTCGTACTTGGGATAGTGTGGGAAGATGGTTGACCAGAACCTCACAGGTCATCCCGTTAATAATTTTAAATAGCATAGATAATCTATGAAATTCACGTCTGATTGACAAGGTTTCGATGCCTGTTTCTAAGTACAGGTCTTCAGCGCTCGCACTACGTGTCATTCCACATACCGTTCTGAGACCATCTTTTTGGATATCCTCTAGCCGAATTACAAGATATTGTGGAATATTATCCCACACAACATCTGCATATTCTAACGATGGTCTAATAAATGTTTTGTACATGATCTCGAGACATTTACGGTCTAGAATATATTTTAGACCTTTAAGTAAGGAGAGTTTGTGTTGAGCGTTTGCTATGAGATTACTCACATGGTTAAGCCAATTCCCTTTGTTATTAAAGGTAATGCCGAGGTGCTTATGATCAGTTGATGGTAGAATTTCAGAGTCTTTGAAGTTGATTGAAAAGGATGTGGGCTCGTTGCGCAGGGAAAAAATTAGAGATGTAGTTTTCGATGCTCTCTATAGTGTGGTCAGCCCTGTTGCGGGCCACATAAGTAGTATAAAACCCTTCAATCGGCTTTAAGATAAAACAAATTGTAATTGAAATAACGAAAATGAGATGTGGCTTGTCCATATCTAGGGAGCCTAGTATGGAGTTTTGGTCTTTGCAGCTATTATGAAATTGACAATGTTTAGGGAGATTTTGAGCAGATTCTGTTCCATCTGTTCATCAAATGTAATGGAGCAATTCTAATCCAAGTGTATTTATATATCACTTATACAATACCTACTTAACGACTTTTATTGTGGCTATAAAATCTAGACAAAGGCCGTGTATAATAGACAGTTTTCGCCTAAATTGCTTCATCGGTGAGAAATAATTGATTTATATGCACAATTCTTTAAAGATAATTAATATTCGTTTCCAAGAGAAAGCTTCAAACGGTTTTATTATGACTTATTTCAACATAAGGTCGTATTAATATCCTCATCGAACGCCTACCGTGAGAAACTACCTTATGGAAAACACCGCCGAGTAGACATTGCTATAGACATAAGACTCCATTCAGATAAATACGATACTCCTTCTATCCAGTTATGGAACCCTAGTGCTATAAGGGGATTCATTCATGACGTAATATACTCGAGCGACAGCTCGAGCCTCTCCATTGTGGTGGGTGTGGTGTGGTAGTGGTTGGAGATGATACTCAATTTCTTTTACAATTAGGTACAACACAGGCGCGTGGAGAAAACACATACCATTAACGTTATTTTCCTGTCTATTTCTAATTCAGATCTATTCACCTGTGATTTCTTAACCCTTTAATGGCTAACTATGGTCAAGAAAGCAAAATTATTTGCTTATTGCATGTCCATTTGCATGCCAAGTGAATACTATTTTTGAAAATTTACCATCGGAATAACTGGCTCGATAATCAAAAATAGTATTCTCTTGGCCTGCAAATGGACATTCCCCACTGCAAAGGCCGCATTCAGCTGGGTCCGTCATGAAAAGGTTAAAGCAGACGCGAAAATCAATGATGCCAAACTACAAGGCCAAATTGTCATAAATTTAGCTACCCTTTGTCTAATAGGAGTTTAACCAATCTAGCCCAACGATGCAATTCAATAAGAAAAATTACAGATCACTTTAAATAATCACTTACAAGCCACAGTATTGTGCATTACATAGTCATCATCGTCATCAAGACCATTTCATGTTGTGTTTATTTTAGAGGTAACCTAATTAACTGATTCAACGGTAATGACCTGATGCATTTCTAGCTATGTCACGCCCATTTCTAGCTAAGATCTGCCAACTTTATTCGCGTGCTTGAACCAATTTTACCAGTTTCAAAACTGAACTCGCAGAATCCAGATTTCAAGGTAACTAAGTATACAGGTAAGTTATTGGATAATTTGAAACTAATTATCCTGGAAGCTAATGTTCCTAGTTAAATTGATTTTAAAATATTCAACAGAATGTTTATTACATTGTAGATTCACTAGCGATGTACAACCCATACACTTTACTGACGGACTTTAGTGAGGGAATTAGGTCATCCTGGTTGTGACTTCGAGTGACATGACTTTGATTATGAGGTCAGATACTTGAGTGACAGATCGGACTCCTCTTGTTAGTATTAGATAATTAATCCCAAGTATATAAACTAATCACAATTTCTGATGTTCTTAACTAATAAATGGCTAAGTTGCTTGACAATGTATATATTAATTTGCATTTTTACAATAGGTGATCCATCTATTGACCTCGTATATAGGCTATATTGAATTTCAATATTTTATATCATACGGTTGCAAATGTGATGTTTCCTGGAGTGAGTTCAGGAAGGAAAATGTTCGGCGAACGTTCGCCTATTTATGTTCTCTCTTCGTCGCGAACGATATTTGCCTTCCTGAACGAGTTGTCACGTGTAACTTCGATGAGCATTCTTTTACGACGTCACGTGATAGTTATGAGGGTTACCTTTTTGTCAGATCCGATGCATTATGATATCATATTTATTACGTCATAATGAATATCAGGGTCTCAGAAACAATCCACAGGCATACACACATTGGGGGAAGACTAACATAATACTAAGATCGCTAAGAACGCATTGGTATGCATTATTTATGGTTAAATTGACAATTAACGTGTCTCAATTGACGATGCTGTATATTTTGCCGCCATCTTGGTTTTCACGGCAAATAATGGACAAATCCTTCTGCCGCCGTAGTGAACGGGCGTGTTTTATTTTCTATTGAATTTTAATGTATTTTTGTTATGTTTTCTAAAGTTACCTGAGTTTTCTTATCTGATTTAATGAAGTATCGTGTTGTCTATCGTTTTAGCTGTTTATTTAGCTTTGTTTCTGAATTTTAATGTAGTGTCAATCGCAAGCTTTATATATTGCACATGCATATTTTATGTTCGTGGTACAGTAGCTGTCTAAAAGGAACCCAGTTAAATCTAAATGAAATCCAGTTAAACTACCAAATTCTAGCCGACCATCCGACTAAAATATCATCTGCCTCAAATCCAAAAACTAAATACCAGTAGAACAATACAGTTTATTTTGTTTATATATATATGTGTGTGTGTGTGTGTGTGTGTGTGTGTGTGTGTGTGTGTGTGTGTGGGGTGGGTGGGTGGGTGGGTGGGTGGGTGGGTGGGGTGGGTGGGAGGGTGGGTGGGTGGGTGTGTGTGTGTGTGTGTGTGTGTGTGTGTGTGTGTGTGTGTGTGTGTGTGTGTGTGTGTGTGTGTGTGTGTGTGTGTGTGTGTGTGTGTGTGTGTGTGTGTGTGTGTGTGTGTGTGTGTGTGTGTGTATCCTGTCTTACATTATTTTGCCAAAGACCCTGATATAAAATATTCAACATCCTAAATTCTGAAACCATAAACGCTTAGATCAACTAACCCCATAAGGTCTTCATTTAACATATTCACTGAGCGTGTAGATTGCACTTGTGACCCCCATAACAGCCCATTTTTCTACTAACTTGTCTCAACCTGTATTCTTTCGGCTTCCTTATGTCTAACTTTTTCTCGGTCAGCCGAGGGACCAAGAAATAACACTACTCTTAGCTAACATAATTCTATCAGCTGTGGTGTCGGTGCACATCATTGATAAAGGCTCAAAGGAGACCATGGGCGGTTAGACATCATATTAATTAACGAAAAACATATTTTATTACACATACTGCACACAGTTTAAGGCTATTCAAATATGGAGATTGAGGCAACCCGTATCTCAGCCAGACAACAAAAAAACGTTGGGTCACTAGCTATTAGTTCAGCAAATCAATGCAACATTTCCAACTACATACCTATCTCCACAGGTGGTCATAGCAGTACACAGAGATGCAATATAGATATCAAAGTAAGCCAAGCACGCCTCGCTCAAAAAGACAAAAGCCCTCTAAAAAAAATCTACATCATGTAACAAGCCTCATATTTCTTATGAAATGCTACCTGGGAAAAACTTCTTTATCGAATGTAGCACTGCGGCTTATGAGCTTGTTAAAAGTGAGTTTCTCACCAAGCTTAACAAAATCTCAAAAGACCTCATCTAGTGTTACAGTAAATGTCACACCTCATCTAGATAATCTAGATGAGCAGAACTCTGTCGTATATACTACATACCAGATTAAAAATAGGAGAAAGAACGGTTCCAAGGGCAAACTAATTAAGTGCACTGCCAAGTTCTATAACTCCACGTCTAGTGTTATGGCGAATGGTAGCAGAGTTGACTATTTTGTTGAAGAGATTTTCGAGCCTATACGAGAGACGCTAAAGTCGTGTAATAGTAACCTTGAAATTATCAATAAGAACTTCAAACAAGCGATTTAGGATAGCCAATATACAACTACGGGTTCCAA
Source organism: Chaetoderma sp. LZ-2023a (assembly GCA_034401795.1). Lineage (NCBI taxonomy): Eukaryota > Metazoa > Mollusca > Caudofoveata > Chaetodermatida > Chaetodermatidae > Chaetoderma > Chaetoderma sp. LZ-2023a. The sequence continues at coordinate 84,602,870 of CM067371.1, read as the reverse complement.
AACCTTCCCTTGAACTCTCAACTCAGAACATTGAAGGGCGATTCCAGTATTAAACAGAAGAGCAATCATTCTGAGCTTTCTAACACCGTAAATACAGAAGATGATATCTATCCAATATGCAGAGAAAAAGCAGAGATGGAAACCATTCAATGCGAGACTTGCATGGATTGGCTTCATTATGAATGTGTAGGACTTACACAAACCAAAGTGGACACGATGCCTACTAGCCACCCTTTCAACTGTATATTATGCCTAAACCATTTGCTGTATTTAGACGACGCTTGTAGCCCCTCTACTCCAAATCAAGGGATTACCTATACACCAATAGACAGCAACTATGCGCCCAGCGAGCCCACTACTGGTATTGCACACAATTCAAACACCGATTGTAGCATACTATTATCCGCCTATAAGCCTGCTGTGCACCTCCTGCCTAGCACAGCTGTTGCGTCAAGTCAACCCAGTAACACGCAGGCATCGATGCTGTCTAGTACCAGTCTAAAATACCATGTACTTAGGGCAGATCCGGAGCAGGCCCCGGAAATAGGAACTACTATCCCACAAAGGTCACATCAATTACCTTCAAGATGTTTTACCTCTAACTCACTGCCTTCCCTGATCAACTCCACCAGCGAGCTTCCATCTTTGAATAGGTCCACTGAGCAATCCTCTTCCGTGGCTAACTCTAGAGAACCGTGAATCAATAATACGCGTAATACTAACCAACCTCCATCTGGCGCCTCTATAAAATGTTAACTGGACCGAAAGCCTAACTGGATTAACATAGCCATCCCTCCTAGGTGGGTTAATACAGCCGTTCCTCCTCCAGCAGGTTTCCATAGGGAATATGCGAATCCACTCTCCCGCCATATATCGACTTCACAGGGCTCGAACAGGCAGCAAGGTTTCCAAAGGATACAGTCTGATCGTATTGTCATACAACCACAGATCGCTTTGCAGATAAATGGTGCCACCCAGAGACCACAGTCTACTAATTTCAACCGAGGTAATAGTTCTAGACCAATGACATCACCTCAAGCTCCTAAGCAAGCGAAAATATCAGGGCACTCTGGATCATTTCAAACATTGTCTAAATATACCGGCAGTCATAAACAAACTGGTGTACAACGTACTGCTAGCTTACAGATTAGATACGGCGTGTCCCATTGCACAGTGACTACTTCATTCAAAGCCGACACTCAAGAAGGATAAATCTGATACCCTACGTACCTTCACTGCTCAACCGCATACACCTCTACCTTGCTTAGAAGTAGAAGAGAGTAAAATATCACCATTACTAGGGATTGATACCATAAGTACCTCAACTGCGGAATTGTGCATATTTGTAGCTAATTAAAAAATTAAGCAGAGTGAACAACCACTATTAGTAGAGGCCCAGATTAGTAATGTGCTGGATAAGCTAGGCACGTCTGAACAGGATAGCCAATCTACAGATTTGAGGTTTTTTCAACAGGCCAGCCCTCAAACCAGGCCACCAAAACTCACGAGTCCTGTCAAATAAATGTCAAGAGAGATCACCTTAAAATCAAAGCATGTAATGTAAGAGGGTATTAGGGGCAATGCCCCATATCTTAAAGAGATACTTTATACGGACATAATCTGCCTGCAAGAACATTGATTGTGGGATTTTGAGAAGCATAATATCCAAAATTATCTCCCTGGCTTCTGCTACAGTTGCAGGTCTGTAGACTGAGAGATGCCCACCTGTAAATTCCAACGCTCCCGTGGGCATGGCGATGTTGCCATCGCATGGAGGAAAGAGATTAATGACCATATAAAGCCGTTAAATGAGAGGAATAAAAGATTTATCTGTATAGAGATAAATCTAAAAATAAGCCAATCTGTCTAATTAACACATATATGCCTACAGCTGGGTACAAAGACTCAAATCTGAATTACTCAGTAAGTCTGGATATCTTGTACGGAATCTTTGAAAAGTACCAAGCCTCCCATGCAATTATATGGGCTGGAGACATGAATGTTACATTATTACCTAGGAACAATAAGTCTGATAAACTACTAAGCCAGTTTCTAAATGAAAATTGTTTCGACAAATCTCAGTATATGTCAGACCTACCTACGTACATTTATGGGAGGAACTCGTCACAGATAGACTATTTCTTTGTTAAACACATAAATCTACTGTGTTTCTCTGTAAGCCAAATGGTATGCATAAATACTTCATGTCACATCCCCATAGTTTGCACTATAGGTTGTGAAATGGACACACCATCTAAAATAAAGCCCCGAGTTGTCCCAATGCCTAAACCAATGTGGTCTCAGGTCGATAGAGCCGCATATCAAGATATCCCCACACAATCTTTAAGGAAGTTTAGCCTACCTGATCCTTCAGCACCAGTGGACATCGCTAGATCTGTAAAATCCTTACAGTCTGCATTAAAGAAAGCAGCAGCCACTGTAGTCCCTGCCAAGCAGATACAATTATCTGGACCAAAGTGGAAAGCATCCCCAAAGTGAGACAGCTCTTGACCAAGGGAAACCTGTTGTATATTGAGTAGATTACATGTGGTAAACCTGGACCTGAACATCCACTGTCAGTAGAGCGTTTCGTGTTGAAGAGACGACGCTCACAGCAGCGCTCTGAGGTGGCGGCAGAGAGAAAAGTACTGTATAATGATATTATGTAAGAACATGGCTCTGATGTGTTCTACAGATTGATCAGCCGATTCAAAGCTCGACAAAGCTGTACAGATTCCCTTGTCATTAGAGAAATAGTTACAGATCCGGAGCAGCAGAGTCATAGGTTTGCAGCTTACTATGGAGATCTTGCTGTGCCTGCTAACCATTCACAATTTGACTCTAACTATAAAGCGCTCGTTGCGATAGATCTGCAACTAATACGAAGTTTATATGAGACAAATACAGACATATGCCCAATCATTAGTACTGATGAAGTATCTACAGCCATTGGTAAACTCCATATGCGAAAATCATCAGATGAATACAGTTTTGCTGCTGAACACTTTGTCTATGCTGGACAGTCTGTAACACCAATCTTAACGCAGATGCTTAACTTCATTCTAGAAAATAAATGTATCCAAGAAACCTTCAAAACGGGTGTAATTACCCCCAATCAATAAAAATGGGAAAGATGCAACAAATCCAAATAATTATCGGGTAATCACAGTAACATCCATCATTGGTAAAATCTCTGAGCACATCCTCCTCAATAGAATTGAACATAGCTTGCCAAAAGACCAGTCTTCCCTCCAGTATGGATTCGCCAGGGGTCTTTCCCCACGGATGGCGGGGCTAATTATCTCAGAGACATGTTTGGAGCATACAGAGAGAAAATACCCAATTTACATGGCTTTTCTCGATACGCAGAAGGCATTCGATGTAGTTGACCATGACTCACTAAAGTGTCAAATATTTGACCAAGGCATTAACATGCATTAGTTACATGCCATCGACCTACTCTATACTGACCTGACGTCAAAAGCTAAATGGAAGGGCCTCCTTAGCGACGCATTTTCCATTAAGCAAGGAGTGAGACAAGGAAGCATCTTGTTAACAGGTCTATACAAGATGTATATTAATAACCTATTAATACAACTGGAAGCTGTGCAAGCCGGTCCTACATTGGAGCACAGTGCACAGGTTATCTAACTGTGGCAGATGACCTCACTTTAATCAGTAAGTCAGACTTAGAGATACAGCTTATGTTAGGTCTGACATAACGCTATTCTACTCTGGAGAGATACATTATACATCCAGAGAAGTCTTCTATTGTATATAACACCCTACCAAAAAGACACTCTGTGATGCTGTCAGATTGGAAGTTGGGAGAACGTGAACTTTCTGTATTATCTCAGGCTACCAACTTGGGCCTCATTCGTGCAACAAAGGGAGAGGTTAAGCTAAATATAGACGAGCGGATATCATGTGCAAGGCGAACGTTTTGCAGCCTTACCGGAAACGGCATGCACGGGTCTAATGGCTTATCAGCAAAGATCTGCTCTAGCATTCTAACAACATATATTATGCCACGTCTAATCTATGGACTGGAGGTATTTACTCTTCAAAAACAGCATGTAAGACAGCTGGAAATCTTTCATCTCAGTATGCTTCGTAAGATTCAGTCATTGCCCACTAGAAGGGCTAAGTGTATTATCTACGTATTGCTTGGTGTTAGACCAATCCTGGCCGAACTACATAGTAGGCAGCTGTCACTACTGGGCAGCATATTGAGAAGTAACAACAAAGCGCTAACCTACATTATGATAAGACAGCTGATAATGAAGGAAGATTATTCCAACAGCTGGTTCATTAAAATCAAGCATCAACTTAAAAAATTTGATTTCCCAAACATCGATAAACTGATAGTGCTGTACCAACAAAGGAGAATTGGAAGTCTATTGTCAAATCAGCAATCAATACATTCTGGACTCAAACACTATTGAGTGACTGCGAGTACAAAAACACTCTGGCCTACTGTAATACTGGTGATCTCTCAATTGTCCGTCAACATTTATCTGTTAGTAGCACTGACCACAATGTCATGGATGTAAAGAGGAGAGCCATTAAACCTCGCTTCTTAACTGGAACATATATTGTACAGTCAAAGCCAAGCAGATTTAATCAAAACAAAGTCGATCCAACCTGTCCATTATGTCAGATTGCAATCGAAGACTATACCCACATCCTTATCCAACGTGGTGCTCTGCATGACTATAGGATACACAGTGTACAAGGTATAAAAGCTACAGTGACCGAATGCTGTGGTTCCCATCACTGGGACAGCTTTAGTAGTGACTCTATCCTACTTACTCAACTTATTATAGACTGTACTGCATTGCCCACCTCTGGGATACTACCGTATAATTCTGACCTTCTGTATAATGTTGAACTACTTATTAGACAACTCTGTTACAACATACACTTCGGCAGAGTTCATATTCTCAACACCATATCAGGATGATTAGCTTATGCCTATAATGGTTCTCACAATAGATTTAGCAATGCATCTGCGGGTGTTGTGTTGAATTACTCTGGCCGTTCCACATCCCCTAGGCGCTTGGGATGCCTGGTCCGAGGGGAACGTATGCCATCTCTTGTGGTTCACCTAGGGGTTTTCTTGGCACTACCCGATGTAGCAGATGAAATTGACGATCTTATTTTTAGTACCAATATAAGCTTGTGATAAATCAACCAATTAATACTGGATTTCTTTTTGGACATCTAAACCTTTTCGTGTTTTGTTAAAATCGGTTAACGCCTTAGCGCTTTTATTCTACCAAAGCATCAAATAGTTCGTTTGTACTTTATTTCAGCTCAATTATGTTTTAAACTTATGATAAATTCTTAGATATTAATGCGTCTTAATGTTAGAATTTTATATTGCTCTTGTTCAACCACTCTACCTAGTTTGGGGTGTTGTTTTATTCTGTACTTGTTTGTTTAATTTCCCCTTGTATATTACTTGCTTTTATTCTATTTTCGTTTGGTTATTATCCGATTTTAACTATTACCACTACGGTTGGTGCTCCTATCAAGAGGAGGATTATACGAACATAACATAACAATGGCGAGTCACCTATAAAGTTGTTAACCTCGCCACAAAACTTTCGCCGCGAACTTTCGGCGAACACCTCGTTCAGGAGGGCGAACGTACCACGTGACCTAACAATTGTTCGGCGAACTAAAAATATTCGCTCTCCTGAACGGACCCCTGATACATGTCTGTTCCTCTTGCAATATACTACTCCTCACTAGCAGTTATCTGACTTGATGTTGTTTTCGAAATATCAGATATATGTATATACGTCCACCACATCCATCATATGACGCCTGGGTGTAAGAATTAATACTTGAGACTTGTTTAAGCTTATTTTATTGTGAAAAGGATTTCAGCAGCCACATGGTAGGCACGCTCTTGCATGAGTTCAATATGGAACCATTTCTCAGTGCACGCGTGCATGGTTGGGGAATCATTGACACGAAGTGGTCGTTATATAGGTCACACTTTGACTTCATTGGTAGCTCATAATTACTGTACACACTATTCATTTTGATATTTGAGACATGTTGTTCACGATTCAAAGCTCCAGAACACTCTGACCATGAAGGGATTCGAGCTGTCACTCAAAGTATAATGTAATACAACACTTGTTATCTGACGTTACAATCAAAATCGCGTAGGTTCGTCACGAAAGTGGGAAAGTCCGTCACGAAAGTGTCTGAATTGTATGTCTTTGGTGAATGTACAATTGAATACATTTTCATAATCATGTGGTATAGGAAGTATTTCTCAGTGTGTCGCGCAATGGATAAATCCAATTTTAGCTGTGCCCCGCCCATCTCTAGCTAAGCTCCACCCACGCATTGCCTGTGCTGGGATCGATCGATCAGTGCACTGCCTGAAACTCAATTTCCAGAAAGCTATACAGATAAGCTGTTGAATATTTTGAAACTAATTTGACTGGGTGCTGTTGCAGCTACCTATGGCAGCAACAGCGCCCAGTCAAATTAGTTTCAAAATAATCAACATAGTGTTTATTAAATAGCGCTTAAAACGGACTAAATCGCGTCATTTATGACGTGATTGATTATGACGTTATGAGGCTATATGTGGCGTTGTTGATTATGACGTCATATAATAGATCGATAAACAGGGTCCATTAATTGAAAAAAACGTTTCCAGCAATGGCAATTACATTAAAATCCCAAAGCTGGTTCATCTACATGCAGTCAATTCTACAAACATATGATCTACCAAGCCTAGCAACATTTCTATGCCTGTATTATCAGAAGGGCCTACGTGGCTTATAAATAAATAACGTATTAGCGTTTTTAAAATGAAAAATGAATAATGACATAAACTGCACGTTTGTAAAAAGCTTTTGAAATGAGATAAAATAGGTTAGCGCGATGTACGCAACAAACATCCTGATAACGCGGCTTACTGGGCCGATGCTGGGCCGATACCAGGCCGATACTGAAAGTACCGGCCCGGTATCGGCCCAGCATCGGACCAGTAAGCTGCGTTATCTGGGAGGAGAATATTTGATGACATTTAGATAATCATTCTAATAGCATAAGCAGACGCTCTATTTATGACGTCAGATACTTAAGTGACAGATCTGGTTTATAGTATAGATAATGCGCGCTGTTCTAAAATAAATACACATATTTTGCCATATCGATTATGATGAAAATCAATACTCGTGTGGATATTGGATTTATAATCAATCGATATTGTAATTTGCATAGATCAAGAAAAACATGTTTAATTAGATTTGAGAAATGACGTCACCTGTATAATGCTACGCGTTGAACTGATCAATAAGCCATATAGGCCCTATGTTATTTTCTCTTCGGAACACATTCAACATTATATTTATTTGTTAATTTTCTTGCTGAATGGAGAAATTCAGCTTTAGCTATGCGCGGTCCATCATTGGCTAATCCCGACCCACACTTCAGCTGTGTTGGGATCGATCAATCCCCGACCACCCTGATTATGATATCAATTTTCAGAAAACTACAGCTAAGCTGTTGAATATTTTGAGACTAATTTCACTGGTTGCTGTTGCTGCCTATGGCAACAACAGCGCCGAGCCAAACTAGTTTCAAAATATTCAACGGCTTGTTTATTTAATTGTAAAGACATACAATTCATACAACACCGCTTAGTACGTCATCAGTTATGCGTTCGTGATGAACCTGACTACGTCATTCATGGCGTAATTGATTATAACGTCGTCCTATACGTCACGTAGTTGATTATGATTTCATGTGATTGGCTGATAAACTGGAATCCTCCATTTCTGATTTGCATTATTCATGTAGTTACACTTTCGCGGTAACACTGATGCTAATTTATTGTTACAGATGGTGCTATAAGATGTCGCGGCAGCAGCATCACCTCTCAGCAACATCATTATAAAGACACAGTCAAAGCACCTTTCCAGTTTATCCATCAATCATATGACGTCATAAACAACTACATGACGTGTAGGATGACGTCATAATCAATTACGCCATAAGTGAAGTAGATATGTTAGTCACGAACAATTAATTGATGACGGACTAAACGTTGTTGTATGAATCGTATGTCTTTACTATTTAATAAGCATTCTGTTTAATCTTTTGAAATAAAGTTTACTGGGCGCTGTTAGGCAGCAACAACACCCATTCAAATTAGTTTCAAAATATTCAACCGCTTACCCGTATAGTTTTTTGGAAATTGATAGTCAGAGATTTCAAGGATCGATCGATCGATCACAACACGGACAAAGTGTGGGTGGCTCTTAGCTAGAGATGGGAGGGGCATAGCTAAAACTGGATTCTTCCCTTAATTTTTAACTGTACAACGTAACCCTTTGAACGCTACTCTTCCAGAATCCCGATCTCAAGACACTCTCACAGGTAAAACGATAACCATTTTGAAAATAATTTGACAAAAACCTATTGCTGCCGCTGCCATAGGCAGTACCAACTGCCAGTAAAATTGATCTTAAAGTATTTAAACATAATACTACCAGTCTACACAGTAAAGGGCATCTTGTATCTTTGTTGTCGGTGTCAAGGGTTTAATAAATGCGTGATTTATATTAAATTGCGAGTCGCTAAAGGTTATATGGATTTTATAGAGTTCACTTTTGTTATTTAATTGACGTTTTCTTACTAGACTACTTGTAAAGACAGGTTTCGATAATCAATCTATAGTTATTATTTACAAAACATCTCACGCCAGAATTAAGTGTGATTAAATAAGAAAATAAGCACTTCTCTCGGCGTGGGAACGTAGTACGTGAAAGATCGGTGCTATATTTTATGCCTTATTTATAGCTTGCTGTAATAGATTTCTGTCTTACTATGTTGGATAATAATACATTGACAATGGACCTTTCCAGTAGATATCATCATATGACGTCATAATCAACTATGTGACGTGTAGGTTGACGTCATAATCAATGACGTCATGAATTACGTAGATAAGTTCGTCACGAACGCTTAATTTGTTACGGACTAAGCGTTGTTGTACGAATTCTATGTTTTTAGTATTTAATAAACACGCTGTTGAATATTTAGAAAGTAATCTGACTGGGTACCCAGTCAAATTAGTTTCAAAATATTCAACAGCTTATCTGTAAAGTTTCCTGGTAAGTGATAGTCAGGGAGTTCAGGGATTGATCGATCCCAACACGAACGAGGTGTCGGTGGAGCTTAGCTAGAGATGGGCGGGACATAGCTCAAACTGGAAAGGTCCATTATAATCACACTAGTCCAGTCAATCGAGAGCAAAAAGCGAACCTACAACTAATTGCAAAACAAATGAAACCACTTTTACTTTGTGCCATTGGATCACAAAAATAAAAAAATTATAAATCCCTCACCACCCCCCCCCCCACCCTCCCCACCCCCCCCCCCCCGCCAAAAACTTACGTGTGGAACATGTTGAATTTCTGGTTTGAATTGCGAAGGTACCAGCATCAAATGAGCCCAAGATACATACAAAAAATTAATGATCAATTTTCACAGTAAGAACTTTTTCTTTATGGTTGTCTGATAACAATTCCTGTTGTTATTACTACGGTAAATTTCAGAAAATCTATTACAAGAAAAAATCCTGATACTGCAAACATTGATATCTATAGTTCAAATATTAGCAATGTCAGTTATTTTAACATGTGTTATGTTCACCCATTTACTCATTTTCCATGACATCCCTTGTTCAGGGGTAGTATGGAAAAGCGTGTACTTTGGGGCGAGCTGCTCTCCAATGGGTCTCACTCATAATCTCTAAATAAAAACGCTATGCACATAAATAGTCAAAGCCAGTGTCTGGCAAACAGACATCGCGCAGCTACGTCCAGGACATCAGGCGTACACGGAGTGTTGATGGAATGGAAGATTCCAGTTTCTTAGCCAATCATATGACGTCATGATCAACTACGTGAAGTGCAGGATGGCGTCATGATCAAATACGCCATGAATGACGTGGCTAAGTTCATATACGAACGCTTAATTGATGACGGACTAAGCGCTGGTGTACGAATTGTATGTCTTTACTATGTAATAAATATGCTGTTGAATATTTTGAAAATAATTGGTTTCAAAATATTCAACAACTTACCTGTGTAGTTTTCTGGAAATTTATAGTCAGTGAGTTCAGTGATCGATCGATCCCAACACGGGCGAGGGGTTGGAGGAGATTAGCTAAATCTGGATTCCTTCAGTACCTGATTGACGGTAGGAATGCGGAAACTCACCTCAACAGACCTTTCCACTTTATCCATCCATCATATCACGTCATAATTAACTACGTAGAATGGTATTAAACTCAATGACGTCATTATGACGTCATGAATGACGTAGATAAGTACGTCACGAACGCATAATTGAAGACACACTATGCGTTGTTGTACGAATTGTATGTCTTTACTATTTAATAAAGATTATGTTGAATATTTTGAAACTAATTTGACTGGGCGCTGTTGCTGCCATAGGCAACAACAGCACCCAGTCAAATTAGTTTAAAAATATTTATTAGCTTATCTGTATAATTTTCTGGAAATTGATAGTCAATGAGTTCAGAGCTCGAGCAATCCCAACACGAGCGAAGTGTAGGTGGAGCTTAGCTAGAGGTGGGCGGGGCTTAGCAAAAACTGGAAGGGTCCACTGATGATACGCGTTTTAGTCTTCGAGCAAATGAACTAGTGCTTATGTATAATGGACAGTGTTTGTTCTGAGGAACTGGAGTTCGCACAATGGCAGAAGAGAGGATCATGGATTTCCAAAACTCAGCTAAAAGAACCTGTCATATTGCGCCATATTGCGCGAAGCAGGACATGATTGAATAAGTTCTGACAATTGCTTAAATGCATTTGATGGTATGTCATCAGACATGTACTGAGTACTGAGTACTGTCAATTTTCAAAATCCACACACGCGCACACATTCCTGCCTGGTGTGCACGTGATAAACTAACAGAACATTTTTGTGAGAAAACCGACAAAGCATAACACTTCATTAAGATTGATATTCAGTCAATTGTGCAGGCTACAGCCAATTACCCTCAGCTGTTTTGAAATATGCTCTATAGAGAACACATACGCATTTTACGTGACTTTTTAGAAAGGATACACATTTCATAGGAAAAGACAAGGGTCTTAATGTTTCTTCAGTTTGCCAAGCAGTATTGCCGCAAACACGAGCCAGACCTTTAATAGCACCGCTACGGATGGGTACAGGTGTACAGATGCACTCGCTTCTTGTTCTACTAGATACCTGACATCGGTGTGGGGTTTGCGGTTCATACCTTGAAATAAAACAGTTCAGCCATTCATAGTGGACCTGATATTCCAGACTATGTGCCAAGTCATGTAATAGAATGTGCTGTGGATAACGTCGATCACAAGGTCAGAACCCTGGTTAGCAATGCCACATGTAGCGGAAAAGTATAGTCGTGAACATAACCCCAAAGGTCGATAGTGCATGCGCATCCACAATCAAACGTATATATGTAGCTGGAAATGATATGGTCAATGTCGGTAGGATAGATATTAGACACGATTTTACTCAGAACATTTTTTGTGAGAAAACCGACAAAGCATAACACTTCATTAAGATTGATATTCAGTCAATTGTGCAAGTTACAGCCAATTACCCTCAGCTGTTTTGAAATATGTTCTATTGAGAACACATATGCATTTTACATGACTTTTAGAAAGGACACACATTTCATAGGAAAAGACAAGGGTCTTAATGTTTCTTCAGTTTGCCAAGTAGTATTTCCACAAACACGACCCCAAAGGTCAAACGGTCTACTTCCGCAAATGGAAGGAAAATGGTAGAATATAAAACGCTGCAATTACTGGAGATCAAAGAATAGTCTTAAATGGTGAACGTGGATGTGCTGTGAATAGCGTAATTTTTAGTTCGGTCACAAAACCGGCATGGTCCGGTTTCGTGGTGAATACAATGAACAAGCATCAGTAAGGCAGCTAGTCGACTTTTACGTTCATATTTAACCTGGCAAAACGTACGTTTCTGTCATATTTAATCAAACCCTCTTGTGTAAATCAACAGCTATCCTTGAAAATGAAGAAAGTAGTACACCTATGTCCATTGCTCTCAGCCTTAAAGCGGTTGGTCGTGGGCTCATATCGTGATTGGTCTTTGAGATACATTTGCCATCTGATGGAAGGCTCTGATCTCAGGTACGCTTCGGAAAAGGTCTTAATATGGTGAGAGGGAAAGATGTCACCAGGTCCGTACTGGGACACTTACTTGATTCCGCTTTACATCCAATTCTGGTGACAAATGTGCTTGGGATCAAAGAGATGCTACTGTCCAACCTGGCAAAGCCATAGTTTGTGAAGATGAAGGGATACCAGACATGATGTTGTTGCCTGGGTGTTAGATCAAGTCCCTGCAGTCCCTATGAGAAATATATGAGAGAGATAGAACAATAAGAGCCAGTTGTTCTCGAAACGAGTCGCTGTCTTCTAAAAGACTGGGTGCTCGGGGCCTGAAGTAGTTGAAGCTGTTGCAAAGGCGACCAAGTCTCTGGATAACTAAACCGCTAGCAGTAATCTGAACACACTAATCCATCAACACTCTCTTTAGCTCGTGATGATAAGCAAAAACGCCACTCATTCCTAGTTTATCACCTACCTCTGTAGCAGTAAAATTTCACAGTCTTCGGGTGTATCATCCGATTCAAGCATGTGCATAAGTATATAGGATCGAATGCCGATGGAAAGTGATTGAGGGAAAATTATTCCTGTTAAAGCTAAGTTGGACGCTGCACTTAAAGAGATAATTGACATGGTAGTTACACGTGAAATACAGGCTGCAGTCCAAAATAATGTGGCTATGAAGCAGTTTGTCTTCCTTGTTCCACGGAATGTGATGATTGTAAAGGAACATTTGAGAATCTGTCTGAAGAAGACCAAGATTCCACAGAAGAAAAAATTCTTTACTTCGAATACTCATATTATGTTGACATAATAGTTAGTAACCTGCCAAGAAAAACGCCACTTCCCACCTCTGTCGTGACTTATTCTTTTATTTATGTCGACATAATACAGGAGATATCGACATAATACAATACTTATGTCGACTTAATTGATGTGAGATGTCGAGATTTAACGAGCAAAACAATACGTAAATGTCACATCTCACATGCATTAAGTCGACATAATTTTAGTATTATGTCGGCATCTCGATTATTGTGTCGACATAAATAACTGAATAAGTCGACGGCAGAGGTTGGAAGCACCCCTTTGTTTCTACATTTGGCCTATTATATCGACATCAGTAAGTCGGTAACAGGGAGCATAACTATGCTACCATTGTGATAGAGTGAGTGTCATATACGCTACCGGTATCCAAAGAGAGGAGTGAGTAGGCTACGCATTGCATTAAATGAGGTGGGTTGAGATGGGGTTGGGTTGGGGTGAGGGTGTGTTGGGTTGTATATCCAAAGAATCTATACCCCTCGGCTCATAATGGACCTTTCCATTTTTAGCTATGCCCCGCCCATCACTAGCTAAGCTCCACCCACACCTCGCCGTGTTTGGATTGATCGATCCCCGAATGCCCTAGCTATCAATTTCCGGAAAACTATACAGGGAAGCTGTTGAATATTTTGTAACTAATTAGACTGGGTGCTGTTGCTGCCATAGGCAGCAACAGCGCCCAGTAAAAAAAATTAGTTTCAAAATATTCAACAGAATATTTATTAAATAGTAAAAGCAAACAATTTGTACAACGGCCCATAGACCGTCAGCAAATATGCGTTCGTGACGTACTTATCGACGTCATGCATGACGTCATTCATTATGATGTCATTGTGCACACCACGCAGTTCATTATGACGTCATATAATGGGTGGGTACTCTGGAAAGGTGAATTATGTAGGCTACAGACACGCATCTGTAGCGCTATGTTTAGATTTACAGTTCATGAAAACATATGCATACATACATGCAATTAACATAAGTGACACCGTAACTTTTTGCAATTCAACACATATTATGTCATTATTCATGCAATAGCTTAGCCTCTGGAAAACCACATGTATACCACTCACCACCTGTATCTATATTCCTAAAAACGATATTTTAAGCCATGTTTTAGCTAGGACTAGCCGCTAGGTCTTCAGGAAATTGAATAAATACGCCTATAAAATTTGTTCAATAGACATAACTATCACTAGTCTTACATTGAACCACATCAATTGATTGTGATAGCATAGACAAAGATCTGCAAATTTGGATCAATGGGTTGGGCTCGAAGGGTGGTGCGAGGGCGGGGTGGGGGGGGGGGGTGGCAGTGGGCACGGGTAGGCCTACATCTGGAAAACTATAAACAGATACTATTGAATTATAGGCACAGTTTAAATTTGTTTAGATGTTGTTTGTCAAACGGGATGCAGGAAATGACCTCTCATAGCATTAGAATTTTCAGCGGGAGGACACAAAAACCCATATCCCTCCCACCCGACCATTTGGAGAGGACACGCCCTCACTTACAAACGTCTCCGAAATTTAATACACCCAGTCGTAAAATCCTAAATCCGTCCTTGAGAACCCTCCCACCAATACTGGAGGTAGCTAGATACTGATCGGATATCTATGGAATCACATTGCGGTGTGTCCACGTCGGGAATATCAGTGATCGAGCTCATTCTCTATTTCAAAATTAATTGCTAGATGCAATAGAACGAAAATTTTGCCGCCTGTATTGGCTTTGTGTAGGGGTGGGTGCCCACTATGACGCCATTGCTGCTTATACTTCAAGGGAGGTAATTCATGAAGGGATGTTCTAAAGTTATGTAATTTATCAGTAATACATAGTACAATATGCTAGTTATTAGCAAAAGAATAACAGTTATAGCATTTGGAGGGCCTGGATATATCTTATGTCTTTAAATTCAACCTCTAGATGTGACTTTTAAGGCACATTACCATTGGAAAAATATAGCGGCGCATATAATAAACGGTTTCACTGGTAATTGACGTGCTTATATGAACGTATATGATTGACCGTGTACAGTCTGTTACATGAGCTAGTTCGTTATGCCCCACCCATCTTTATCTAAGCTCCACACACGCAGGCACACACGCACACATGTACGCAAACACGAACGCAGGCACACACGGACGCACGCACGCACACACGCACGCATGCACGCACACACACACTTCACCCGCGTTGGGATCATCGATCCCTGAAATCTCCGACTATCGATTTCCAGAAAACTATACAGGTAAGCGGGTGAATATTATGAAACTAACTCTACTGGGTGCTGATGCTGCCTAGTCAAATTAGTTTCAAAATATTCAACATCATCTTTATTAAATAGTAATGACATACAATTCGTACCACAACGCGTAGTCTGTCAATTAAGCGTTCCTGAGGAACGTATATACGTCATTCAAGAAGTAATTGATTATGACGTCATTCTACACGTCGCGTAGTTGATTATGACGTGATATGATTGATGGATAACCTGGAAAGGTCCATTAGTTAGCTGACGTCACAATGAAATAGGTTAGGCCCATCACGGAAGTTGCAAGTGTCCAACAGTAAGCATCTGAATTGTATATCCTTGGTGAATTTACAAATTAAAAAAAACATTTTGTTGAATATTTTGAAATCTATTTGATTTGGACACCCCAGTCTAATTAATTTCAAAATAAACAAACGCTTACCTGTATAATTATGCTGTAATTGTGATTATGGTTATTCAGGGTTCAACGTGTTATGATCGACTCAAACACGAGGGCAATGTAGGCAACGTTAGATAGAGAAGGCTAGGGAATAGGCCTCTCATAGCGACAGAAATATTTCTTAAATAACATTTATTTATTAAATTAAATAGTTATGCCTGTTGAGCCTAAATTAAATATTTAGAAACAAGAAATGTTGAGTATGTTCTAAGTCCAACTATGTGAACACTAATAAATTGTACGGCTGTGCCGTATATGTGTAATGTTTTGTCCACGTCTCTTCGAATAATGCATTGGACTCGATTTGAAATCGATTATTGTTCTACCTTCATTGTAGTCTATCGAAGATGTGGTATAGCTGCGCATATAACTGATCAAAAATCTGCTCTGATCTTGTGAGTCTTTCAGTTTGTTGGTCTGTACGCAGTCTATATGATTGCTTTGGGATTTGTCAATAATCTTCAGTAATGGGGAGCGGTCTTGCTGATATTCTATTGCATCCAAGTTAACGTTGTTGAACATTTCATATTTTAAATGATCTGACGCGTTGGAGGCAAATTCTGAGCGGTCCTTGATATCTGGCATTAAACAACACGCGGTAAAACATTCGGTAAGTTGTGTGAATTTGGTTCGGTTAAATTCAGAAATGTGCCCGAGCAGGATACGTAGTTCTGTCTCGCGTTTATTTCTGCCCTGAAATGGTGTTTTTCCGTCGATCATTTCGTATATACAGCACGCAATCGACCATAAATCCGCCATGATACCCACTGGTGCACCTGCAGACGTTCAGGAGACGAGTAAGCTACCGTGAAAGCGCCGAATCCGGATACAGCGCTTTCTGTCACATTTCTCGCCGATCCAAAATCAGTTAGAATTAGATATCCATTATTTGCCACCAGCAGATTACCTGGTTTGATGTCTAAATGAATTACACCATTAGCGTGTAGATAGCGCGCGGCTAGTAAGACGTTTGCGGTCATCCAAACGGCTTCATTCTCCTTAAAAGTAACCCTTTCAGGATCATTTTTCAACCAGTTATTCAGGTCTCCGTATTTATAATACTTAAAAAACAAATATCCCCGATCGTTCTTTTCCGAATAAGCCATCAGGTTTATTATAAGGGCATTATTTAACTGACATAGCACGCGAGCTTCCTTCCTGCTTGTACGCGTATCCCCTATCTTTGCTACCAGGACACAGCCGTTAATGTTCGCTACAGTAGCATCTCGAATAGCTGCCATTCTCACAGTAGAAAGAAGTATGTTCACATGAACTCCAGACTGCGATCACACCCGTCTCTGTATGGTATTCGCCCTCAGTTTGTAAACTGCTTCCTGAATATACATGTACTTGGGATAGCTCTTCCGCTCCCTTCAACAATCTAAAAGACACCTCCTGACCTAACCCAGTAGGCACCAGTGGGGATGTCTTTGAACTTGGAAAACAACAAC
Source organism: Chaetoderma sp. LZ-2023a (assembly GCA_034401795.1). Classification (NCBI taxonomy): domain Eukaryota; kingdom Metazoa; phylum Mollusca; class Caudofoveata; order Chaetodermatida; family Chaetodermatidae; genus Chaetoderma; species Chaetoderma sp. LZ-2023a. The sequence goes on along the minus strand of CM067371.1, from coordinate 84,585,691 downwards.
GTAATGTGTTTAATATTCTTCTCCAAGATATCTTATACTTTCCAGCCATTTTACGGGAAATCTCGTTCCTTGGGAGTCTCGTTCAGAGCATGAAAATAGCAACTCACAATAGTTGTTTCTAAGCGTGGCGTAATAGATGTTTCCATTGTTTCTCCTGACGTCATAGAATCCATTTACTATTACTTACTGCCCGTGATGATCGAGCCCTAGTACGCCTTGTTAGGAGATCTCCATTCACCAACAGCAGAGTGCTCAGCCAGCAATGGGAAACGCGCAATAGAGTGTCAATGTCTACCGTCAAAAGGAGACTGTATGCTGCTGGCATGAAAGCTAGGAGACCTGTCAGACGTCCTCTCCTCACTGCACACCACAAAGAGGAGCGTCTGAGGTGGTGCAACGAAAGAAGACACTGGAACATGAGATCCTGGAGCCGGGTACACTGGTCCGATGAAAGTCGGTTCCTGCTTCATGCCACAGATGGTCGAACTCGTGTATGGAGGTCCAGACGCACGGCGTACGACCAACGTAACATCATGGAAGAAGTTCCATTTGGTGGAGGTTCCGTTATGATATGGGGGTGCATCTCATTTGATTGTAAGCTGGATCTGTTGACTGTACCTGGAACACTAAATGGACAAAGATATCAAGATTCCATACTGGATAGAGTTGTGGTCCCTCATTTTGTAAATCATGCACCTGGAACCCACCCTATATTCATGGATGACAACGCCCGACCACATCGTGCTAGAGCTGTGCATGAATACCTCCGCCAGAATGCCATCGAAACCCTACCATGGCCAGCAAGGAGCCCTGACATGAACCCTATTGAGCATATCTGGGACATTCTGGGAAACATGGTGAGAAGGAGGGATCCTCCTGTGCAGAACCTACAGGAATTAACAGACGCACTCCATCTTGAATGGCAACGAATACCACAATGGCGTATCAGTCGGTTGGTGACCAGCATGAGACGTCGTGTCCAGGCCGTCATCCAGGCACAAGGTGGATATACCCGGTATTAATAATGACAGTCTCAAACTCGTGCACAGATGTTAAACTTCGTTTTCAGACACCATTAATGACAATCTAGCCACGTGTGTCAACTGTAGGGCAATAGTTGTCAGTTGTGTCAACGTAACCATATTCAGGCCTCGTTTTCAAGTTCAAACAAAAACATACAGTGTTTCCCCACCATCATAATCAGCATTCCTCTAGTTGCATTATTACCTCTTGCACTAAGATGGATGGGTACATAAATGTTTATGCTATTGCTTTCTTCATAGCACATGAATATACCCTCGCATGTGCGTAAAAATAGGGTGGTGCTTAACTTTTGTACAGGTATATATATATATATAGATAGATAAATAGATATAACCATACATAGATAGTACACACGATATACAGTTGACAATAAGTAAAATATACATGATATATACAATAAACAAACACGCACGCACGCACGCGCGGACGCACGCGCATAAGATGACATCCACGAATTAAGGCTGATGGCATTAAAAGCATAATTTACAAAAAGATTACATTAGTTGACGAACTCGTATTCAGCAATCCATGTACGCAGTATTCTCCCTATCTGCACACCTGTCTGCCCGCCTCAATGTTTGTCCGTCTGGCTGGCTGGCTGGCTTCCTGGCTGCCTGTCTGTCTGTCTGCCTGCCTGCCTGCCTGCCTGCCTGCCTGCCTGACTGACTGCCTGCCTGCCTGCCTGCCTGCCTGCCTGCCTGCCTGCCTGCCTGCCTGTCTGCCTGCCTGCCTACCTACCGACCTGACTGCCTGCCTGTCTGTCGGCCTGGACCGCCTGACTGCCTAATTATAAATATTATTATTATTGTGAATTATTTTTATATTTATTTTGAAGTTGATTTATGGATACGCGTCAAGTTTATAACTTAAAGAATTATATTAATTTATAAATGCGGAATGAAATCATCATATGTTAAGATTTATTTCGTGTTATTACATCGTGGTACATAAGTTAAGCCTTTAAAGGTATATACCTTTAACAAGTTTATTTTCAAATATTCTGGTGTAAATGTTGGCCTTTAATCTAAACTGACACCTAAGTTACATTGCCATTTTCATCATTAAATTCAAACTCAATTTCAAAGTTATTTATTTCTCGGTATGTACAGGGTCAGAATGGGTAATCCATCCAAGGCTAAGCCTATAATCGGCAGACACAATATTCACCTTTCACAGGCACGAGAAAACAATTTATAGTCAAAAGCGGTGTCTGTTAAATATGATTGCCTGTGTAATTATTGGCAATAGATGAATCCAGTCTACCGACCAATCATATGACGTCATAATCAACTACGTCACATGTAGGCTGACGACATAATTAAGTCCGCCATATAGCCTACGCTTAACAGTCCGTCAAGTTGTACGAAAGGTATGTTCTTACTATTTAATAACCCTGCATAGTTTTCTTGACATTGAGATTCATGGAGTTCAGGGTTCAATCGATCCCAACATGGACAAAGCGTGGACGGAGCTTGGATAGAGATGGGCGGGTCATAGCTAAAACTGGATTCATCTATTTTTAGCTGCGGGTAGCAGCTCAATAAATCGTTTTTTCCCTCAGTTCATTCGTTCGTTCGTTCGTTCGTTAGTTAGTTAGTTAGTTAGTTAGTTAGTTAGTTAGTTAGTTAGTTAGTTAGTTAGTTAGTTAGTTAGTTAGTTAGTTAGTTAGTTAGTTATTTAGTTAGTTAGTTAGTTAGTTAGTTCATTAGTTAGTTATAGTTACTTAGTTGGTTATAGTTAATTAGTTAGTTATGGTTACTTAGTTAGTTAGTTAGCTAATTAGTCAGTTAGTCAAAAGTTTATTCCGTGATTTATCTAAAACACCATTTGGTTCACATTTTAATGCAGCGAAGGAACTTGCCATATAACGGAATATCTGGATGTTAGCCGTGATCCGGATAAAAGACCTGGATCCAGATCGGATCAAGTTCCGGATCTGTGGATATCTCGGAAACTACTCGTTCTATTTGACTCATATTTTAACACCCGAAAGGGTATGCCCATATCATATGATTTTATACCGTTGGGCGTGATCCAAAGAAAAATCCGGAAAATCCGAACCAATCCAGAACACGCAGCTACAGAGCTTCTATTGAAATTGTTTTTTTGGTATGATTACGGTATTCTGCGGCTGTAGTAGTAGAAACATCCTAGAACTGCAATCAGTCCTTCGTCGCTTTTGCCCACTGTGTCTTGTCCTCAGCCGACATCTTTAGCTTCCTCATGTCACTCTTGATGTGAGTGTACCGAGTTCTGCTCTCTTGAGGTCACCTCGTAGCACGCTTAGCAGATTTATGCACTGATGTCCTCTCCTGGCTTTGTATTTGCTGGCTCCCAGTATGGCGAGTTCCAAGACTCTCTGTGCTGGTGTGTCTTCTGGCATCCTTAACACATGGCCAAACATGGACCATCCTTGCTGGATGACCCACTACAGTGGCGACGTATTACACATCGTGCGTGTATAGTGAATCATTGGAACGTATGCTGTCTGGCCGGCCATCGGTGCCCAGTGGTGGTGCGCAGGTGTTTACGGTGGCAGGCATCAAGTTTGTCTAGAGCTGCCTTTCGAGCTGTCCAGCATTACAGCTATACAGCATCAAGGATACGCAGGATGCATTGTATCAACGTAATATTTTTGTCAAGAGCATCTTTGATCTACCAATCCATAGCTTACAGAAGGACTGGAAAGCTAAGTTCCCCATGATGCAGCGTGCAACAATGTCACCATTACTGCAAAGCAGTGAACCCAGGATTTTACTTTTTCTCCATGATTCTGCGCCACGAAGTGGATCGTAATTTTCTTTAGTTTCATGCTTTGTAGATAGGTATATATAGGTGAACTCTGTTTTGCATTCATTTATAAAGACATTCTCAATTTTTTAGGTGTGCAATTAATTGGGAGAAGTTCGTCAAGGTTCATTTCCTCGTCTATGAAGTTCATATCGTTGACATATACCTTGATTCCATCTCTAGCGGCATACCCAGTATGGACACTGAAGGGGGTGGGGTGGGGTTGGGTAGGGTTTGATCGTGTGGAATTTTCTCGCATAGATTTCAATGCAGCAGCAAGGTAACATGTGAAAAGCACAGGGTATAGACAATCTCCCTATGGGGAGCCGATTAATGTCTCAAGCTCAACAGATTTCACTGACTTGACTCGTACTCTCAGCTTGGTGTCTGCAAACAGTAGTCTCACTAGTCATAACTCATCTTCATTGCAACTGGCCTGGCCTAGTACATTTAGGATCTTTGAGCTTTTAATTGTGTCGAAGGCGTGTGACATGTCAATACTCATTTGGTTGAAATCCAAGTGTTTAGACATAACTATCGACACAAGCATGCGTTGAGCCCATACAATGTCTGCGCAGCTGCGTCCACGTTTGAAGCCACTTTGTCATAATCCGGTGACGTCATCGATCTTGTCTCGGATGCGACATAAAGTAACATTTGATAAGATTTTCCGTATGCTCTTGAGGAGCACAATGGGCCGCAGTTTGGCTGGTGGACCAGGTGGCTTCTTGGGCTTGGGTAGTGCGATGTTAAACAGTAAACACATACAATTCGTACAACAACTCTTAGTCCGACATCAATTAAGCGTTCATGCTGTGTCGGACACACGGCATGTGATTGTGATGTTAGCTAACAAGTAACGTGTTTTGATTATGACGTCAGATGTATGAGGGACAGATTGGATTTCTTTTTAATTAGACATTTTTAAACGACTCGAAGTTCATTTATTAACTCACTTAGGCATATATGGATTCATTTTTGTCTCTTAATCTCAGGTCACTCAGGGAACGAGGTAGTATCGCATTCTTGACTAGAAGTTGTTTAAAATGCCGTGCGTAGTTTGTGTCGCAATTTGTACAACGCAAATTTGTTTAAGATAATATCATTTTCCTCATAGTCCATTTGCGGACAAGGAGAGGATAATTATTTTAGGGTTTACCACTGGAATGACTGGCTCATATATCGAGCCAGTTATTCCAGTGCTGAATTCCCGCGAATGGCCTTGTCTAGGTCTGGGAACGGACATTTTTCAATTCCATTGCAGAAGCCGTTTTTCGCCACCTTGAGCGTTGAAGGATTAAAACGTTATTTTTTACAGTCCGCCACCTTGATGTATTTATTGTATTGTATCTTGGTGCATGGGAGACACGGTTATAAGACACATGTCTTACCGCGCTCTTATTTGAACAAAAAATTTATTTTGTTTAAACCAGTTCTTTATTCTTGAATAGCCACCATCGCGTGGCTGCAATAACCATGCCATAATTATGGCAACCATGTCAAAGATTAAGGGATCAGCCGCTCTAGTGGCTATGTTCGAATGGTGCCTGTTATATGCAGCCTACTTTCCCAAACCCTTCACGCGTGGTTTCACTATAGCAGCGATCTTGTTAACAGTCTCCAGGCACAGATGTGCGTGTTGTTTCCTGGCTATGACTACGATAAAACAGTTATTAGTGCGAAGACAAACTATGTGCCTGTCCTCCGTACTACCAGAAACCAGGCTATCGTTCAAGCTAATGCACTTAAATACAGCACAATCTACCCACCCTCTACCAGCGGGTGCGGAAGGTCCACCTCGAGGATCAACGGATATTCCGGTCGCCTCGGCAGGCCTAGTGTCCATCAACTCTTCACAGATTTCAAGGTGATCTGTGTTAAATTGTATGTTACTCGGGACCGCTAAAAGGCGTTCACGTCGGCTATTGAATACCATTACGGCTGTCATCTTGCTCGCCGTCGTCAGCACACATTCGTACAGCTGTTGGTCTTTTTGGTACAGTGGCTGATCCTCGCCAGCGGCTGTGTTACACTGTAGTTTCATAATGTTTTAATCGAAAAATTGCTTCACCAAAGAAATATTGATATAAACTATAACGTGGTCGAAAGAAAATAGCTGTCCTGACTTATTGTGGGTTGAAGCAGGATTGATTAGGTACAATAGTAGGACAGCAGTTGCACTCCAGAATAACACAACCTGTAAATAAATAAATAAATAAATAATAATAATAATAATAATAATAATAATAATAATAATAATAATAATAATAATAATAACGAATATACTTCGTGTATAAATGGGTATACGAATGAATGAAAGAATAATAAATTACATGAATGAATACATTTCTCATTTTGTTTTTACCTACCAGCTATGGAAATTCCATTTTCACTGAAGCGCTAAAGCGATACATCTGTTTCTGTAGAAAATTCTGGACGTAAGTTTTTCAAAAAATGATTGTCCTCAAATAACCTGGAAACTTCCAGAGAAAAACTGGTCATTTTGCATTTTAGCCTGGCTATACAAATATCCTTTCTAAGCAGTACAATGGAAAATGCCTGGTCGGTTTTCCTCTTTACTGTAGACAATTATGCTTGCTTACATGCATTCTGAGGGTTACAGAATTCTGACGGGCTTCTACTTGTATATGACACAAGAAATTGCCAATGTTTTCAGGTAAAAGAGAAACTGACTACCCATGTTTGTTTGGGTTGACATAAAGAAGGCATTCCACAGATTCTGGAAGGAGGTCTATTAGTCATATATATATATATGACCAGTAGACATCCTTACAGAATCTGTCAAATATTCGCAATTTTATATATGTTTAGACGTTTGTATTCTAAACTATTGATTTTATTTTCAGAACACTACGTATATTAATACGTATTTAACTCTTTCATTTTTCAAAACCAAATATCTTAATGTTAAAGCTACAGTAAGTACTATCTGGTGAATATTTTGAAACCAATTTGACTGGAACATGTTGATGCCACACGTGTGGTCGCTTAACACATACACATCTTTGTTGCAAATCTCAATGTTACCCGCTCACTAGATAATATTGGGGGTGCGGACAAGGGCCTTGTTGTTTTCGTGATAAAGGCTACCTCTAATAGTTTACTTACACGTACTACCTAACACAAGATCGAGAGTACGCGTATGTACGCGTATAGGCGGTAATCGGATGAGCTAGTGTCATGATATAAATTGTTATCAGCTATTTAGACGCGTTGGACTGAACACGACTCCTACTCTTCAATATGTTTATTATAATCAGCTAGCTAGATCCGTGAAAACGTTCGAATAACGTGTTTACTGACCACTAGATGATAATTTCTTAATGAAATATATTCAAGCATTTATAAGGTCGTATCGGTTGATCTGAGGATGGCGTATAGAGAGATTGGTGTATGTCTGGTTAATGCGTTTGCTTTAAGGTATCTGATTTACATAGGCAAGGCAAATATTCCCATTCATCCAATTGGATGGATTGGTTTATCATCCTATGACATTTGCGTCAGTTTATTCAATACACATTATTCAAATAAATGTATCATGTGACCTGGATTGTTAGTATCTCAAAAGCAGTCATGCCGTAAAAAGCATGCATTAATAAAATATTCATGTTTAGCGATTTCTGTCCCGAATCGGCCCATTATTATATTATATCTTAAAGGAAAACTCACCTTATTTTATGCTAATCATTCAGGTGATAGAATATGCCACCCATAATTCATCACTGACACCTTTGCCTTTTTATCGTGCCGACGATGAAAGCTATTCAGGCATTAGTAGCTCAATGTTGATACATTTCTATAGCCTATACTGGCTGTCATGATTTACTTTTCAACCAATCAAACAGAACCTAGCATGTCTGCCTCTGTATACGCGTTCAGTCATAGAGGTGCCAGCTATAATTTGGCTATGTGGAATAAAAGCCATCATATAGGTAAATTAGTCAAATTATTTTCAAAATATCCAGGAAATTGATTATTACATAATAAAGAATGTAATGCATTGGCACTAACATGATATCATGCACTATCGCATGGGGAGACGAAATGGTGTCGGTCACTGTTCGATATTTACGCTATATTACAAAGCAGATAAGTGATAATTGAAACAGATAAGGGCGTGTTATGGGATATGAATGATATGGAATCTATAAACCATAATCTATTGGTGTAACGCAAAATTTGAGGTGAGATTAGCATCCCTTTAATAATTGCCTTTTTATGATCGAGAATTTATTGTTCATGACGCCACCATTTTGTATCATCAAGAAACTGTGATATCATCGAGGTGCAGATATAGCAAACCCCTTTCTCATGTAAATATATCCTATGGGTATTTTGAAACTACTTGGACTGTAAGCTGTTGCTGCCGAATGCAACAACAAAATAGTTAATAGCTTACGCGCATGGTTGCATTTCTCTGACATCGCTGAAAAGCCTATAATCATAGGACTGAGCCAGGGAATATGTACTTTTTCTGATTTGTTGAGAATTATGGTCGCAATTTGATGCAATGGCATCAAGCTGAACATATATACAGTCAAACCGGCAGTAAAATTCACCTGTATTACGAGACCACCTGCTTTAAGAGGCCGTATAAGGTATGGGCTACACGCAGTCAAATGTGTTATAAAGACCGCCTGTATTAAGAGACCATTTCCCACGTCCTGCAATTCCCAATCCCAATTAAACAATACTTTGACCGTCTATACTAAGAGACCACCTGCCTTAAGAGACCACCTTGTGATTTTCTCCAAAGTATCCTCTTAATACAGGTTTGACTGTGTCAGCAATGGCTTTCAGTCAAATTATTTTCTAAATAAACTCCAACCCACCCTAACAATGCCCTAATTTGCTGCTCCCTGTCCATTTAGCCACATGAGTAAAAGGATTGTATGAAATACAGTCAAATCAGCTATGTAGCTCACCTGTATTAAATAAAAGGCCCAAGAAGCTATATCGCTCACCTGCAATTATTGGCCACTGGCAAAGCCGAACAAAACGAGATTACCACTCGAAAAATCTTGCTAATATCATTCATGTTGTGAATGTTTCACCAAGTTTTGTTCAAATTAGCCCAGTGATTAATAAGTAGGCTTTTAAATAATTTTCTCAGAAATGTTAAGAAAATCGAAGATGGCCACCAAATAGGCTAGATTTTGATTTGTTATTTTTTGATGTATCAACTTCGCTTGAACAAACTATAATGGCCAGCAGTCCCTAATCATATCTAATTTCAGCCAGATCATTTCAGTGGTTCCGGAGAAGTCGTTTTCGCGAAAACTAGGTGATCCAAGAACAAACTTTAATGGCCCTTAGTGCCTAATTATAACTCAAATTTCAGCCCGTTCCGTTCAACGGTTCAGAAGAAATCGTTTTCATGAAAAATAGGTCATCCATCATCAATGATGGCCATCAAAACATTTGGCCTATAAAGTTACCTTGAGCAAACTTGGTTCAGCTCTTGCCCTAGATGACATTTCATGAGTTTTGAATCAGTCCCCTCTGGGACTTCTGAGAAGATTTTTAAAAGATGTTTATAAAACGTGGACAAAATCCAAGATGTCCGCTGGCCACATTAACCGATCAGTCTTGTTTGGACAAACTTGGATCTCTCTGCCGTAATCATGTCTTCTGCCAAATCTAATTGAAATAGATATAGTGGTTGTTGACTATACACAAAAACCTATATAAAACATATTTCGGCTTCAAAATTCATTAAAAAATCCAATATGGCCGCCAAAAAAATAATTCACTACATATTGATTGGTTCACGGCGGCCATGTGTTTTTACCGGCATTGAACAACCTTTAATGGTTCTTCTTGCTTAATCATAATATGTATTGACCTCTATGAACAAGAGTACCAAGGGGTCTGTATTGTACACCTCGAATTATTGGCCACTGGCACAACCGAACAAAACAAGATTACCAAGGAAAAAATTACTAATAAAATTTCTGTGAAGAAGGGTTATTCAAATTATATTAAAATTTGTCCAATGATTAATAAGTCGACTTTTAGATGATTTTCTCAAGAAATTTTCAGAGAATCCAAGATGTAGCCACACATGCTAAATTTTGACTGATTCACAGCGGCGATGGTTTTTGCCTAATCAGCTTCCCTTGAACAAACTTTAATGGCTCTTCATGCCTAATGATATCTCCCAAATTTCAGCCCGATCCATTTATCGGTTCTGGAGAAGAAGTAAATTTCGTGAAAAATAGGTCATCCAGTATGGCCGTCGAAACATTTGGCTCATCAAATTTCCCTAAACAAACTTGGTTCAACTCTTTCCCTAGACGATCTTTCATGAGTTTTGAATCGATTCCTCCTGCGGTTTTGGAGAAGAAGTTTTTTAAGGACGTTTCTAAAAAATTAGTCCAAATCCAAGATGCCCACCGATCACATTGGCCGATTGGCTTCGTTTGAACAAAATTGGATCTCTATGCTATAAGGATGGTTTCTGCCAAATATGCTTGAAATGGGCACAGAAGAAGTCGTTTAACGAACAAAAAAGTTGATGGACGTACAGACGTATGAACGGACGGACGGATGGACAACAGACGGACGATAGATGGTCACCACGGCATAAGCCACCTGCTTTAAGAGAACATCTGGTTCAATTCCCAAACCTAATTAAACCAAACTTTTAACCCTCAATTAAAATACCTCCTGTCTTAAGAGACGGCGCTTTGATTCTCCCTTTGGGCGTTCTCTCACTACAGTATTGCGTGTGGAAAGGAGAACATTTCAAAACGGATTACTAAATCCGCAAGCTGTGAGAAATTGTTATTTGTGAATTAATTGCCTCATATAATATACAACCTGCAAAAGCCGATTTTGCACTTGCAAACAGTTTTGAAAACGTTTTCTTTCCGAAGTAAAAAATGCGACAAAGGCCCCGTGTATTAAGAGACTGCTATCAACTTTAAGAGATCACTTTCTTCAATTTCCAAATCCGATTAAACAACCCCTTTGGATGTCTATATTAAGAAACCAGAGACCATCTGTCTTAAAAGAAAAGACCAGGGAACTAACATATGCTCTTGAAGGAAAGCTTTATATAATAATCAGTAAAAAAACTGAAATAAATCAGAATATTTGGAAAAGCAGCTGTAAATACTATTTATGTCACTCTGGCGGGAACCAATTAGTCACTTAGCTGACCCTATGTACTCTGGTGTGCGTCGAGCGAATAAATAATATCCCTACAGCCGGTCATATAATCTCAGTTAAATGTGCCTTAAGCTGATTACCCACTAGTTTCTACAGATAAAGTAATGTCTAATTTTAAAATAATGTGCCTGCAAGCCGTTGTTTCCAGCGACAGGATATATGTTCAGTCACACGAACTTGAAAATATTCAGTAGGTATCATGTTGCGGCCCTGGAAACCATCAGTGTTTTTAAAATAATTTTGACCGAAACTTGTTGCTTCCACCAGAAGAAGTGACTTTCAAATATAATGTTTTCAAAAGGATCAATAGTGAATTAACAATAGTGAGTTAATCGCTCCACATCGGCGCCTAAGGGGAATACTATTCATCACGCTTACAAAACTATATTCAGGTTTGCTTTTGTTATATTCGAGTACGCGCAATACATGCAGTGACCTGAGTGTAATAAATGAACTTAAACTTGCACACACAGTTGACACACGGCGGAGTGCGAAGCACCGTCTACGTCACTAATTGGTTCTAAGTTAAGCGCTCCTAGATTTAGTAAATGATTTTTCTCAAATAATCCCGATTCATTTCCAATTATTGCCGGTGGTAGTTTATTTAATATTGCCTGAAATTACCAATAAACATCATTTGATATTTCCCTTTTTCCTTCCTCTTAATAAGAGATTCTGTTTTTGATTCTCCCTTGGTTGTTCTCATAATACTGGCTTGACTGTACTTAAAACATGTTTGACACATAGCTACTATACGGTGAGAATAGATACTCGTAACGACTTGTACTTAGCATATGTCAGTTTGCCAGTTTGTTTCTCAGCCCATCAGTCTATCTGACTGACCAACTGACCAACCGACCAACTGATCGACCGACCGACCAAGCGACCGACTGACCGACCGACCAACTAAAATTTGAACCAATTAAAATGAGTCAAGGGCAATATTTGACGAGAGTGAAAATTACTTATGAAATGACAATTGTGACACAATCATAATATCATATCACTGACATCATAGTAACTATAGTGAATACAATTTGATGATTATTTGCGCTGAATGTGCCTGCTCTCTCTGATCAGTGCTTTATTTGCATTTTAGAATCTCTAATCATGGCTGAAGGTAATGACATCGTGGCTGCTGAAGGTAATGACATCATGGCTGCTGACGGTGATGACCTTATGGCTGCTGAAGGTGATGGCGTCATGGCTGCTGAAGGTGATGACGCCATGACGGCTGAAGGTGATGACGTCATGGCTGCTGAAGGTGATGACGCCAAGGCTGCTGAAGGTGATGACGCCATGGCTGCTGAAGGTGATGGTGTCATGGCTGCTGAAGGTGATGACCTCATGGACGCTGAAGGTGATGACGTCATTGCTGCTGAAGGTGATGACGTCATGACTGCTGAAGGTGATGGCAATACACAGTTGCTGCGTAGTAGACTATTTGAGGCAATTCACAATAACATAATAGAAGAAGTGAGAATTTACATTAACCAATGTGTGGATTTAAAGTTAAGTGAAGTGTTTCATTCCCAGATGACCGAAGATGATTACCATGTGTGTCCCCTTGCACTAGCATGTTGCCTGGGTCACGAGGAAATAATGGAAGTGTTGCTAAAAGCTGGTCCAGATCCGAACAAAGCATTTGGATACACGTCTCCGAGACATGTTATGAATATGGCAGTACTTGAACGTAACATAACGTTGCCAATGATAAAAACTCTGCTATCCTATGGAGCTGATGTCAGTCTCAGAGATGATGATGGGAAGACTACTCTACATTATTTGACCTGTGATGAATGCTATGATACATGCATGACATGTGAAGACATACTTTCTGCTTTTAAGCTCCTGTTTGACAAAGGTGCACATTTTTATGTTCAAGATGAATTTAATATTACACCGTTAGGCCAAGCATGCAGACGAGGCGATATTGATCTTGTTAAGTTACTCATACATGAAGGCCTTGATGCCAATTCTGACAATGGAAACATGATATCAGCAGAAATGTTACAAGCAGCAGTACTAAGCTGTACTATTGACATATTTAACTTGTTGCTAGATGCAGGTGCTGATAGGCATCTGCCACGTTCTGCTCTCACCAGTCCATGTAATTTGAATAACCATGCCATGATTACAAGAATATTGGATACGTGTGACGTGGATATTGTGGTGTTACCGCTGAGACGGTACGAGTATTGCTTGAGCGTGGGCAAATGGTACAGCCGTGTCTGCGACTGGAGACACGGACTTACACTATGCTGCTGATAATTGTAACTGTAGTAAAATACTTCAGCTGTTTTCCTACATTACTCTACTGAACAGAAAGAACATTAACAATCAGACACCTTTAGTTAAATTTATGAGTGCTCCAATACGCCCAACTTATCAACCTGAAGTATGGTTCGGATCAGAGTACTCGCCTTTAAAATACTTGTAACCGCTGGTGCAAAGGTTACTGCTGATTTTGAACATGATCTTACGTATTAAATATCCTGAGACACAAATATCTGATTATGAAATCAGTTCCATAAAGTCATTAAAAGAAATGTGTCGTTTTGTGATTCGTGGATCGATTCCTGTGCCTCTTGAAGTCGACCTTTACAAACTTTCAATACCTAAACTATTACAAGAATATTTGACCTTTCCGGAACTTGATCAATTAGTTCACGGATATGTAAACATGCATAGCTAACAATTAGTTCGGATTAACTCTCTAGTGTGAAGACGGGATTAGACAATTAGTTACCTCGGATTAACTCTCTAGTCGGAAGACGGCCTTAGACTGTGGCTACTTTGGGGCAATCATCTTTCAATCGACCATGACTTTACCAAGGGCTCCATGAAGCTCCCACCGTAATATAATAACACCCACCACCAACATCAACACCACCATGCCGTCGACGACGACGACGACGACGATAATAATAATAATAATAATAATAATAATAATAATAATAATAATAATAATAATAACAACAATAATAACTACAATAACTACAATAACAAGAGCTCCGCAAACGCCGCATAATACCCCGCGGTGATGAAAAACCAATGAATGAGAGCTATCAGAAAATATTTATTTCTTCCTCAGACCCAGACCAGTCATCCTTATGAAGTGTCAAAGCGATCCGTTAAACAGTCATGGAGGTATCGTCCGGAAACCAATGTTCAAGATGGCGGCCCCTGATTGGTGGCTATATTGGATTTCGGATTATTATAAATTTTGATAAATTTCTTCACCAGAAATATTCCAACCACCCTATGAAGTGATCCGATAAATGGTAACGGAGATATCATCCAGAAACCAACTTTCAAGATGGCAACCCGTGGCTGACGGTCATCTTAAATTTCGGATCATCGTCGATTTCGATAGGTTTCTTTCCCAGACCTAGTCCAACCACTCTATGAAGTTTCAATGCGATCCGACAAACGGCAACGGAGTTATCATCCGAAAACCACTCTGCCACCTGCATACCCGCCCGCCCAGCCGCCTGCCCACCCGCCCGCCCGCCCTCCCGCCTGCCCACCCACCCAGACGGACGGCGTCATTACATCTTCTTGGCGGGGTATAATAAGAGAATATGTGTGCGCGGCCATGGCTGCGTGTGTGCATACGTGCGTGCGTGTATGCATACGTGCGTGTGCGCGTACATGCAGGCGCGCGCACGTACATACGTGCATACTTGCGTGCGTGTGTAGGTGTAAGAATAGTGTGTATATGCTAATATCTGCTACATTATCCAATAATTCTCGGTCACACCTTACGTCACACGTTGCTGCCAGACTAACTGTATATTGCCAACAGGCTCTAAGACTACAACAGCAGTCTTCAACCAAATATACTTTAGAGTATGCAAAACAGAAGCAAAGCCCCTACTTCGGGACGCTCGTTCCTATGGAGATGTAGACCTCAATTCTGACCAAAAGCCAGTAGTTGCATATCTTCAAATGAACCATTTCTACCTAATGTACAAAACCATACATTCCATAAATTTTCCTCATATGCCATCGCAAGGATAGCCCGAGTGTAATAAAGAAAACTGAAACTGAGCCAGGCAAGAGGGTAGAGTCGCCTACGACGAACTCAAGATCGTCCGAGACACTGACGCTCAAATGTCATACAAAAAGGCACCTGGGAGCAGATAGCTAACATAGAGGTCAACTCCGATCCAATCGAAGGGCTAACCAAAATACTCAATTGTATAAAATCATCATCTCCCAGCACCATATGAGTTCTCAAAAACAACAACTGAACTAGGTATACTGAGGACCCTATCAGGCCTGCAATAGTAACTTATCAGCGGAGCGGAACGTGATATGGTTCCGTATCTATCAAAGTAGCCAAAGTAAAGCCCACACCAAACTAGAAATCATTGTCACGGATGAGTGTCACAAATGTTTCGGGGAGCCCTGACCCTGGCCCTAAGAGTTACTAACTACACACCACCACTTACTGTACACAACTCTGAAGGACACTTTATTGGGACCGGCCAGGGCAAGGCCGACGCAATTCAATAATGGTTTAAGGAACAGTTGACTGACTACGATTATGAGCCTTCAATCCTTTTTCAGGTGACGCCAGGTTATTACTAACACCAATTAAAACAGCAGAAGTTGAGCAGGCATTTAAAGACCTGATAAATGGGCGTGTATCCAAACCTGATGGCATGAGCAATTAACTATTCAAATACGCAAGAAACATTATCTCAAAGCCGAATCAACGCACTAACCAATTCAGTTTTATGCACCACCTTCTCACTGATGCTGTAAGATATTGTATGGGCTCAACACATGATTGTGTCAGTAGTCATGACCAAACACTGGATTTCCACAAAATGGACCTTCGACACAATTAAGCGTTTAAAGATCCTAGTACTACGCCAGCCCAGTTGCAATGAAAATGAGCTGCGACTAGTGAGACCACTCTACATGCACACGCCAAATTGAGAGTCCGCGTAAAGGCAGTGAAGTCTGCAGAGTTTGAGACATTAATCGGTTTCCCACAGGAAGATGTTCTACCCCTTGTGCTTTTCACCTGTTATCTTGCTGCTGCATTGGAATCTGTGCCCCACCCCACCCCAGTGTCCATGGGTATACCGCTAGAGATTAAATATACCGACGACGTGGACTTCATAGACGAGGAAACGAAGCCCCTTGACCAGCTTCTCCTAATATCTGCAAGCAAACTAAAAATTAAGACTATCTTTAATTATTGAATCCAAAGCAGGAGTTTACCCATATGAATCGTCAGTGTGTCAGTATATCAGACATGTGAAAACTGGCCGGCCAAACCTTGACTTTTAGTCTTGGTGCGGTGGTCCAGTGGAAAGATGTCTGGTTGCTGATGCTATGCGGAGTTGCAGAAGGGCGGTTCGATCCCCCGACCGGGAGATGGTGATCAACAAATTAAACTAATGGGTGCATGACTGTCGGCTAAGTTAGCACATGGAAATTGAAGCCGCACGTTGCCAGTGCGTCAATAAAATAAAAATACATATGCTGCCAGAGCCGTGCTGGAGTCAGAGTACAATGGGCGTAAAAAGCCTAGGATTGAATCGTGGCAGATGCACCTACAGATAGTCCCATATGAATCGTCAGTGTGTCAGTATATCAGACATGTGAAAACTTGTCGGTCAAACCTTGACTTTTAGTCTTGGTGCGGTGGTCCAGTGGAATGATGTCTGGTTGCTGATGCTATGCGGAGTTGCAGAATGGCGGTTCGATCCCCCGACCGGGAGATGGTGATCAACAAATTAAACTAATGGGTGCATGACTGTCGGCTAAGTTAGCGCATGGAAATTGAAGCCGCACGTTGCCAGTGCGTCAATAAAATAAAAATACATACATACATACATACAGACATACATTGCATGCTGTAGCTAAGTGCACTCCTCGCAATGTAGCAACGCATCCCAAACGTAAAGTAACCAGGCAGGCTAACTACATTTTAGAGACCAACAGTTTTAGTCACGTTTGCTTCTAAATAATAAACCTTTTTGACCAAATAAAGAATTTGACGTACTTGGTCTGCCGCGTAGAATTGGTTACTTATCTATATGTATTATTAGGCCTAAGTAGCCTCTCATTCACGCGCTTAAACTCAGCAACATAATCACATTTACGAAGTATAAATCCACACATAGTTTAAAGTGCACAAGTTATTTACACTGACTTACCAGTTTAACCATACTGAATATTCTGAAATAACTAGATTGACGGTTGTTTTTCAGCATATCGTAACATGATAGTGCTCAGTGGATTGCCTTGCAGGCTACTTTGAAATAGAAACGGTGCCAAATTATTTAACAACATATGTTACATAGCGACCTGATCTCATGTGTCTCAGTTCACAACAGTAGCATTGCTATATTTAATGTCGGTGTTATATTACATCTGTACTAGGCGCTCTAGAACTGTACGAGCTAATAGTCCACTTCCTGTTATTTGAACTGTAATTCGATTTGACATGGAAGTTAATAAATTAGCTTTCTTTTAACCATTTCATGTTGAATCAGCCAAAGTCATCCTCCGCACTCTGCAGTGGTCTTGAGGAATGTCCGTTTGCAGGGCAAGAGAAAACTATTTTCTTTTTAATTTTCCACTTGAATGACTAACCGAGCCAGTCATTCAAGTGTAAATTTTCAAAAATATTCTTCTCTTGGTCTGCAAATGCGCATGGAATAAGCAAATATTTGAATATTATTGACTAAGTTTAGCCATTGAGTCTAACCCATTTTATCCCAGAGGAAAACAAACATTAGCTCAGCTGTTTTTGCCCGCAATAAAATATTGTGTACTGACTGTTAATAAATTCAACATGTATACGTAAAAAGCAACATATTGCATAAGTGTGTGAAAAAAAATATATCCACATACGAGAATTATATTAAATTATATTATGAAATTCGTTCATGCAGCTGATCAACAGAGGGTTGGTCTGGTTCATAATAAGATGAAATATAAAACCCGTAGATGAACAAGCGAGGTGTCTACACTGTCAATCAACAAAGAGGATAAACCACCTATATATAGCACTTTTCAAGAAAAATCCAACCCGACTGGCTTGGCTGAAACCCTCTGATAGATTCTGGAAGTATGGTATACTATTCAGACTACTGCAATTCAAGATATATTTCGATGGAGCGAAATTTGTCCAACTTAAGTAATTGAAATGAGGATGGAACTGAACATAAGCCAGCTACTGGAAGATACTTGACACGTTCCAGGTCCGTAACTCCGTCGCGTCAGTTCAAATATACCGCCATGTACGGTTTTAGGGTCTGAACAGACTCTGATTAGTATCCGGCAGACACATTGTATTCAAAATAATCTCATAGTTGCAATAGATAAGATATGGCTGCCAATTTAGTAGATGTAAATAAATATAAATGATAATATTAAAACTCACGTTTAATTTCGGAAACTTCTTGCTACTCTTATCTCTGGTGTTTGTCGAATCAATGAATTTCTAGACGGAGTCTTGAATTCGTTTGTTTTTTAAACTTTAACCCTGTAACACTCATATTAGCCAAAAACGGCGTCTGCAGTGGTCTTGAGAAATGTCCATTTGCAGATCAAGAGAAGACTATTTTTGAAAATTTACCACTGGAATGACTGGCTCCTTGATCGAGCCAGTCATTCCAGTGGTAGATTTTCAAAACTAGTCTTCTCTTGCACTGCAAATGAACATTTTCTATGAGAAAATTTAAATTTTCTTGAACAAATACGAGAGTTAAAGGGTCAATGCACAGATATTAGTTCACTTAACCACCTCACTACTCAATCGTACAAACGAGTTCTCAGAATTTCAAATCCATGGTAACCTATACAGGTACGCTATTGAATATTTTGAAACTAATTTGACATGAACCTGTTTCAGCAGCTGCTTCGAGTCAAATTTGTTTCAAAATACTCTGCTAAATAATTGTAAAATTGTAAAGGATGTTTTTTTTTGTGTTTAGGCGTTCGATGTCAAACGGTTAAATATCCACTGTCCACTATGACAGTAACGGCTTATAGAGGCACAGTTTTAACAATGGGCGTTTATTAGCCCTGGACACTATCCAGCTCCAAACGCATTTTGATTTTTAATGCTCGCTCTGTTTACTTTGAAATCTGACTATTGATAGATACACATCATCACGGTCTTCATCATCACCATTTCTGTCAACGGTCGAAAGTTTAACGGGTCGCTTAATTATAAGCCTATATTAAACCTATACACTCAGCTGTTGTCCTCGTTAATGCGGTTATTATCAACGTTTTAATTCTAAACCTGTAAGGCCTTCGAATATTTTGCCAATTGACGAATCCACTTTTAGCTATATCCCGCCCATCTCTAGCTGAGTTCCTCCCACGCTTTGCCAGCGTTGATATCGATTTATATACATTGAGCCCTGAAATTCCCCGAATCCTAATTTCAAAGTAACTACACAGGTAATCTGTTGAATATTTTAAAACTAATTTGACTGGGCGCTGTTGCTGCCTATGGTAGCAACAGCGCCCAGTCAAATTAGTTTCAAAATATTCGACAGAATGGTTATTAAGTCGTAAAGACACAATTCGTACATGTGACAGAATTTAAAAAACTCAAGCCGGATTTTTAGCTACCTCATTCATTACGCTTTTTATTTCTGTCTACAAGTTGCGTAATTGATTATGACGCCATCTACATAAGTGACAGATCAGATTTATCCATTACATTGACTAGAAGTGCGCATTCAGTGAAATTGTTATTAAAATATTCAACAAAAAGAGGGCTATGATTGCCTGAATTATGAAACAGTAAACACCGATATAGAATGAAAGTGGCCATAAAGACTGGCTGTTACTCTCCGCGTAATTTTAATAAAGATAAATTCTCCTAGATTCCGAGTCTGAGTGTATCATGTATAGCATTCTATCCAAACACGAACCCCATTTATTCTATAATAGTTTTAATCCAATAATACATGCATACACTACACTAACAACCTAACCAGCTACATTTTATCTTCCTCGTTCCGCATGAATGAATTCGAATAATGAACTAGCTTTTAGAGCTATCATCTGGTTGTATCACGGCAGTTGTTAACCATCGCAGCGCCGGAGTAAAGCAACGGCGCTAGTGACATGGGACGCCGAAAAATAAGGGGCACTCAACCTTAAAAAAAATTTACATTTCACCCATTTGAACCTGAAATCCCATTATCTCACTTTTGCTATACGCAAGCTGTGCATTTTGAAATCAATTTGATAAATTAGTTTCAAAATACTCAACAAAATTTTGACACATACATAGCGAATTTATTATATTTGGTCTGATCGATTGAAGGGGTTAATGCCATTAATGAACGACACACCTAGAAAGTGCCTAGTGCTGTATCACAGAGATGCAGAATATCTGCACTGTAGATCATCAGTGCCAGGCAATTGGTGTGGTTCTAAGACGGGCATTTGAAAACCAATTGAAAGCCAGTCTGGTGAAAGAGGATTTTTGTACTCCGGATGATGCGATAGTGGAAAAATACTCGGCTCACAAACGCTAGAGTGACGGTCTGCCAGAACAGACTTTGTTCTAACACCGGTCTGGTTGAAAATTTAAAAAGGCAAAACTTTCAGACGAGCTATATCAGTTCCAGTCAATTCGTGTGGTTCGGAGAAAGACGATTATTGTCCTCTGGATGGTGGTCTGGTGGATGATACTCGACTTCCAAATAGTGGGTGGGCAGGCGGGCCTGCGGACTGGCGGGGCAGAGGGGTGAGTGAACGGAAGGACGCACCGACGGATGGACAGTCGGGGGGGGGGAAGCTGGCGGGTCGATAGGTGGATGGATGGAAGGGCAGGCGGGCGGGTGGACGGGGCCCAGACAGATGGACGTACGGACGGGCAAACATTTGAGGTTTGTGCGGTTATTACATTAGAGGCTTATTTGCCCATGATAAAGGGCTTAATCGAATGACGCTACCATTTCGGGTTTGTGGGGTTTCCTTTTGGGCGAATATTGTGGGCCTTTCATTTGTTTGTACATCAGACTATGTTGTATGCCATCCATGTTCAGATCATGGCCAATCAGTGGCGCTGGGAGTCTATTTGTCCAACATGACTGAGCGGTTAGTCTGTATATGTTCAAAAGAGATTAGTTGCCAAATCTGCAATTGCACTGCAGTCAATGGGAGATCGTCATACAAAAGCATGTGTCGGTCGGTTTGTTTATTTGTTTGTTTGTTTGTGTGTCTGTCTGTCCCAGAAACTACTGAGGGGTTGTAATCGGCTCTTATTTGAATATATGATTAAAATTAATTAGTAAAACGTAAAAGGCATTTTTTCAGTGTTTTGTAAAAATTAAACATTTTCTGTATCCCAATTTCAGGTTATGCGAACAGGAAAGCGGTTAATGTTTGGAATAGACCTGGACTATTCCAGTTTAGCTATGCACCGCCCATCTCTAGCTAAGCTCCACCCACACCTCGATCGTGTTAGGATCAATCGAACTCTAGAAAACTATACGTGTAAGCGATAGAATATTTTGAAACTAATTTGACTGGTTGATGTTGGTTTAAACAGATTTTATTTTTGTTCTAATGGAAGCACGATAAGATATGCGTCTTATAACTGCGTCTCCCATATGCATACACATATAATACAGTGAAAACCGAAAGAACCATAGCCTATAACCCGTCCAACCCCCCTGAGTCAATTTAGGCTGGAGTTTGTTCCCAATATTGCGCGGCCGTTCAAGGCACCTTAAATGTAATTGGTAGTTATTTCCCTAACTCAATTGAAAATTGATTAGCTGAACTTTGTATGACTCGGATGATCATTACACGCGGTCGGAGTTGTTTTAAAGTTCAACTAGTTAATTTTAATCTGTTGGAGTAATAACTAACCAATTATCCTTACGTGATTGTCACGGCTAAAAAAGCTGAGGTTCGGAAGTTTAATGATCAATCCATTAGACTAACAGAGTCGTCTTCCACAATTGTCCTTACACGATAGATTGACCATTTAGAATTAATCTCCCATGACTGAACGAGTTACCAGTCAGAAAAAAAGATGAGTCCAGACATGCAACCTGTCAATAATCATTACGCTATGTATTAACCCTTGTCAATCATTATGCTAATTACCGTTAAGCTCACCTCATTGGATGCCAGGAGACACATGATTTAATGTGGGGGCGGCGCTTAGTGATTGAACGAGTTCACAGGAAAAGACGAGCCAAGACATGTAAGCTGTCAATCATCCTTATACAATGCATTGACCCTTGCATGTTTGGCACGTGATTTAATTAGGGATGGAGCTTCGTGCTTGAACGAGGTCCCAGGAAAAGACGAGTCCAGACATGCAAACTGTCAATCATCCTTAATTACCCTTATTAACCCTTGTCAATCATTATGCTAATTACCCTCATTGGATGCCATTAGACACGTGATTTAACGGGTGGGGGGGGGGGGAGGCGGGGCGTCGTGATTGAATGAGTTCACAGGAAAAGACGAGTCCATAGATGTAGCCTGTCAATCAGCCTTACGATATGCATTAACCCCCGTCAATCACTATGCTAATTACCCTTAAGCTCATCTCATTGGCTGCCAGGACACACATGATTTAATGAGGGGTGCAGGGCTTCACGATTGAATGCGTTCCCAGAGTCAGGAGAAGACGAGGCCAGACATGTAACCTGTTAATCATCCTTAATTACCCTCATTAACCCTTGTCAATCATTATGCTGATCACCCTTAAGCTCACCTCATTGGAGGACAGGCGACACATGGTTTAATGAGAGGAGCGGCTTATGGCCACCCTCTACATCTAACATCCAATCAGAATGGTGGAGGACTGGGCCAATTTTTTCACACCCTTTCAAAATGTGGTGGAGATCAAAGGAAAAAAGGTGTCAAAATAACAAAGGAGAGAACAAAGGAAAGAACAAAAGAAAAAGGTGTGAAAAAGCGGCCAGCTCGCCTCTCTTCTACCAATGATGGGAGTTACACTTCATTCTCATTGAGAAACCTGGATGATGGAAGTTACATTTCATTCTCATTGAGAAAGCTGGATGATGGGAGTTACACTTTATTGTCATTGAGAAAGCTTGATGATGGGAGTTACACTTCATTCTCGCTGAGAAAGCTGGATGATGGGAGTTACACTTCATTCTCGCTGAGAAAGCTGGATGATGGGAGTTACACTTCATTGTCATTGAGAAAGGTGGATGATAGGAGTTACACTTCATTGTAATTGAGAAAGCTGGATGATGGGAGTTACACTTCATTGTAATTGAGAAAGCTGGATGATGGGGGTTACACTTCATATCGCTGAGTAAGATGGATGAAGCGAGTTACACTTCATTCTCGCTGAGAAAGTTGGATGATGGTAATTACACTTCATTGTCATTGAGAAAGCTGGACGATGGGCGTTACACTTCATTGTCATTGAGAAAGGTGGATGATGGGAGTTAAACTTCATTCTCGCTGAGAAAGCTGGATGATGGGAGTTACACTTCATTGTCATTGAGAAAGCTGGATGATGGGAGTTACACTTCAATCTCGCTGAGAAAGCTGGATGATGGGAGTTACACTTCATTGTAATTGAGAAAGCTGGATGATGGGGGTTACACTTCATTCTCGCTAAGAAAGATGGATGAAGGGAGTTACACATCATTCTCGCTGAGAAAGTTGGATGATGGTAATTACACTTCATTGTCATTGAGAAAGCTGGACGATGGGCGTTACACTTCATTGTCATTGAGAAAGATGGGTGATGAGAGTTACACTTCATTGTCGCTGAGAAAGATGGATGATGGGAGTTAAACTTAGCAACAGTAGCCAGGATGACATCATACTCTTACACTATGGACCACCCAAATTACTCACAATGGCTCCCTGAATACGTCTGTGACGCTATCGACTTCCACAGAATGTCCCTGAAGTATAGAAACTGTTCATGTGTGGATAGACATATTAGAGTAGCTCATCAACCTAGACTCCAAGAAGAGTGATCGTGGGCATCATCCAAAAGCAAGACTGGTGGCTCCTGATAAGCCATGCGTGAGCAGCAATTAAATCTGCTGCAAAGTGTGCTGCACAGGACAGTGAACATGGCAGAACCCACAATGATACTGGTATAGCTGGGCGGAAAAGAGATGCAGGTGACGTCAAGAGTGTACTATATACATTCTGATCGTGTCTTACAAAAAATCCTTTCGAGATTGATACTCTCGAACAAAGGTGCCAGCCCGTTATCAACATTGTATCTGGTGTGACACTTCCACAACCTCTTGCAGCACACCTCATGGGAGCAGCTAGAGGAGGTTGTTACGACACTCCTAGGCAGCAATGTGAAATCTTTCTGGAAAGCCTTGCCACTCATGAACATCATTCAGTTTGAATCAATGACAAGGAAAAGTACACTGAAAGCAGCCAAAGACAAGGAAGTGCTGACAGAGACATATTTGACTGACTACTGATTGTCGCTAAATCCTGAGATATCAACATGAAGAAAGTCCTCGCACATGAGCTAACAGGTGTGCTTTGTGCACTGGTCCATTCTGACGGCAGTTTTCTTAAGAATGTGAAGAGACACATGCTAGCTGAGTTGAGAAACATGTTGACGTGTTGCCCAATCTCCAATGCAAATAGCATAGATGCAATGGGGATGGCCCATCATATCAAATATGGTGGCGCCAAGACATTTGGGCAACTGGCGGAAAGGTACTATGGTATTATATCAGCAGCACTTGGTGAGAATGGGTGCAACAGAATAGACAAGGTTTGTAATCGCTTTGACCAACTTGACTCCATCAAAGTAGGATGACGTATGCAATTGGTTATTCACAGTACATCAACAGTACTTAGGACCCAATACACCCTTACCCAAACAATGGGACATGTACATTAAGAATTTGAACAACAAAGCAAACCTATGTGTCTTCCTCTCTGGACGATGCGATCAAACAGCATCAAAGAAACTGCCACTCGGCAACCAGCCTGTAATCGATACAGGTTGATAATAAGAGAGCATGTGACAAAACTCTTACCACTGGAGTCTGATCATGAAGCGTCATACCTGAGGCTTATACTGTACAGGCACACTGCTTCATATAACATTCCAAATGTGATTGTACAGTCACCAGACACAGGTGTTACTGCCATATTATCCGTACAATGCAATGATGTGCCATAAACTTTGGTTTTGGACAGGAGTCAAGCAAAGGTTACGTTACATCCAAATCCACAAAATAGTCCCGGCAATCCGTTCAGAGGTAAGTAAATCACCTCCATCATTGCGTGCGCTCACATGATGTGACTCGAGGAGTGACGTCAGTGGCATTGGGAACATGACAGCTGTGAGGCTTCTTCAGAGAGACGAAGAGCGGAAAAAGCAAGTGTCACAGTTTAGCGATATCATCCCGTCAACAAATAACGCTGTCAGTACATGCGAACAGTTTGTGTGCTATCTTGACGCGATTTGGCAGCTGGTGTTATGGCAGACAAAGTCAGATAATAAATGTTTTACCGGAAAAGACAGAAGAGTGAATGCCTCCTACCAACTTCTGACAGCATCAAACTACGCATCCATCGATCTAACTATCAGTCATTTATCTGGAAGAGAGGGAACTCAATAACTAGACTGACAGGGAAGATGCGGAATATTTTTAGCCTAATTTGACTGGGGGTTGTTCTGCCTCTGGGGACAACAGCTCCCAGTCAAACTAGTTTCGAAATGTCCAACAGAATGTCTATCAAATTGTAAATTCATCAAAGACATACAATTCGTCCACTTTCGTGACCGACCTTTCGACTTTCGTGACGAAACTACGTCATACTGATTGTGACGTCAGTTAACAAGTACCATTTGACTATGACGTCAACGACTTGAGTGACAGCTCGGATCCCTATGCTGCGCAGAACCATGGCATTGTGCAACAACACAAGGAATATTCAGATATTCTTTTTATAAATTTTATTTGCTAATATAAATCAAGCGAAATGATAACAGGTAAACACAAATTCTGAAGTGTGTAATGGCTCGCATGTATTGGGCAAAGAACACGCCTAGCTGTACTGGTGATGGTGGGATTAAATATTGACCAATTTGATGAAAAATAGGCGCATCTGCGCGGCGTTTCTTAAACATCTGAAGAACACTTGAGGAAAAACAGCATCTAATTAGATGAATCCAGTCGATCGATCAATCAAATGACGTCATAATCAAATACTTAGTCGGCTGACATGAATGACGCAATTAAGTCCGTCATAAACGCTTAAAAGTCCATCAAGTTGCACGAATTGTATGTCTTTACTATTTAATAAAGATTCCATTGAACATTTTGAAACTAATTTGACTGGGCAGATTATGTTTGTTTTCTATAGTGTTCTGAAAGCTAGAAATGGGCGGGGCATAGCTAAAACTGGATTCATCCATTGGAAGCGTGATCCCTTTGTCTCGCATTATGCTTTGCATGTAATACAAAAACATAGTTAATTCTTAGACAACATAAAATACATCATATAATAATAGCATATATTCATCCTCCTTCAATGGGTGTTTCTTCAACCATTATCACCTTATTCACACGCAGTTGTCTATAATAGGCCTATATTATTTCTTTGCCATTGATGATTACGCACGCGTTTAGAGCTTCAAGAGAGGGCTTCCCGATAACGCAGCTTGCTGGACCGGCGCTGGGCCCGTACAGGCCGGTATTGGACCAGTACACGCCCAGTATGCTGCATTATCAGCGATACGCGAAAAGGGGTTGCACGATGGTAATTTTCATCTTTAGGCCATAAGTATGACGCAGTTCGGAGCGGCAAATCTGAAGCGACCGCGGAGAAAATATTGGAATTTCGGAAATCGCTATTTGGTTGATCATAATACGTAAACATTTTAAATGTATATGAAAATTGCAATCATTTATTTCATCATCTGCATGTATTGTTTAGCATGATGTTTGATAAATACGAAAGTAGAAGGCGTTTGTAGGTAACTGGCCACGTGACATATATTGATGCGTTTACATCCATACGATCCATTGATATTTCTTTATCAATTAGATTTTATTGTATGCATGTGGTTAGATAGTTATTTTGAGGTCATTTTTGTATTGTTAGAAATGCATGTATATTGTAATACGGATAGTCATAAAATTAAAAAAACCATTTGCGATTTAAAGATGCATATTCACACCAGAATGCGTGAAAATAAAGTTGTTAAAATTGGATACATTTAGAGACTTAAAATAAGCGCATAGATGTAAGGAAACGAAATAAGTCTTAACATATGATGATTTTATTCGGTAAAAATTAATACAATTTTTAGTTGGGAATTTGGATTACGGACTCGTAGGCCTATCTCTAATTCAATTTCACAACTTAAACACTTATATTAATTAATATGGGGCTGCACAAATTAAGCCTCTAAAAGTATACAATTTTAACAATTTTATTTTCAAGCTTTCTGCTCTGAATATGCACCTTTACTTTTTAAAAAATAAAAGCATTCATAAAAAATACAAACAATTATATTAAAGCCCAACTGTAAAATGACCTCACGAGACTTCACAAAATAATAAAGCTTAAATAAACACACTGCATTAACAGCCATTTATGATACTCATTTGATGACGTCACTTTAACAAGAGCCTCTCACAGCTGGTTGGTTGGTTCTATAAGAGGGTCCAATGTACAACTGTATATGATATAATAAGCATATATATATATATACTGGGCTATATAGTTACAATATGAAATTATTGATGATCAAATGTAAATTAGTATGTACTTTACTTCCGATTTCTATGACACGGGGGTGAGGGAGGGAGGGAAGGAGGGAGAGAGAGAGAGAGAGAGAGAGAGAGAGAGGTGTATGCTAAATCAAAATGATAGCCACATTTATTTTCAGACAATTTCCAGCGTCAAAAATAAAAAAATTTGCAATCCGAACTATGAATAAATAGAGCTCAAGACAAAGCTAGAGAAAGAGGCCGATTCTGATCGGTTTAATCCTTTAAAGGCAAACTTTGGTAAAGAAAATCAAAATATTGGCTTACTGTATGTCCATTTGCAGGCCAAGAGAAGACTATTTTTGAAATTGTATCACTTGAATGGCTGTATCGGTTACTGAACAAAGTCTTTCCAGTGGTCAATTAAAAAAAATAGTCTTCTTTTGAATGGATATTCGTCAAGACCAGAGCAGAATTCGATTGCACCTGGTTTGGGGTCAGCAAGGCATCTTATTATAGCGGTATAACGGGGGTTTGTTTTTGTTCCTTCATTAGTCACGATCACTACCCGAAAGGACGACCACCCCAGCACCAAATACCGGTGCGTATTTCCATAATTGCGCTACACATAATTATGTAATTGTATTAAAATTTCTAACAGATCGTCAAAAACATATTCTTAAAGAAACTAAATTCCAATATCACAATGACAAAGCAAAATAGTTTGAAGCTAAATTAGCTGTGAGTTGTTGCCGTCATTCGCAACAATAACTTCCAGTCAAGTTAGTTTAAATGTTTCTTCCATTGCAAAAATTTAACGCTTTGGATATAGAGTGTGGTGGCACGAGACTAAATTTTCCTGAAATTGCTGAGGTAGTACCTCATTTCGACTCACGTTGTACAGTGGATGAATCCATTTTTAGCTATGCCCCGCCCTTTTCTAGCATAGCTCCGCCCACTGTTTACGCGTATTAGAATCAATTTATATACTTGAACCATGAATACCTAGAATATACATTTCAATGTAACTATACAGATAAGCTGTTGGATGTTTTGAAACTAATTTGATTGCGTGCTGTTGCTGCCAATGTGCAGCAACAGCACCCAGTCAAATTTTTTTCAAAATATTCAACAGAATACACAACACATAACGACGTAGGCATATATAGCTCCATACTGACCATTGAAAAGTCCTTCAAGTATACCAATTGTATGTCTTTAGCATTTAAACTTTTATAGAATATTTTGAAACTAATTTGACTGCAAGGGCGCTTTTCCCGCCATAGGTAGCAGCATCACCCAGTCAAATTAGTTTCAAAATATTCATCAGCTTACCTGCATCTTAACCTTAAAATTGTAGTTCAGGGAATTCAAGATTCAAAATATAAATATTGATTCAAACACGCGGGAAAGGTTGGCGGAGCTTAGCTACAAATGAGAGTGGTATAGGTAGACACGGATCCCTCTATTATACCTGTTGTCACGTGGATGGATGAACTAGCTATTAGATTGATCGTTAATGGATTGCTCCCATCGCTATGGCGACGCAAATCAGCAGTGATGAGACGAGAGAAGTGCCGAACCTCGCCTTGTCAGCTCCACTTGGAAAACTCGTAGTCGGTTTTGGCGCTATAACGATCGGTGGCGGAGGATCGGTGATCACTACACCCAACGTTAGAGAAGCTGTTGCACCGGCCTTCGTCACCACGGTGAAAGTAGGTGTGCTGAGAAACAAATAGATGAAAATCAATTAATAAGTAATAAATAAATTTTATCAATAATAATAATAATAATAATAATAATAATAATAATAATAATAATAATAATAATAATAATAATAATAATAATAATAATAAACCTTTGATAGCTTTCCAGCCATTAAAAAAAATCTAGGATTAATCTTTTTCCCGAGAGAGTTGATATTTACCATCCGGACTACTCTTGATACAGACAATATATCCTACTGGCTCAGTATTATACACATAATTAAATCGAATGAAACTGGTCACACTGGGTAGGACAATCAGTTGTCAGATCGGCTCTTCCAGGCGCCCGGTCGTGCATGTGCCGATGTTGAGATGTCAATATAGATAATAATTAACAGGCTTAGATTTAGTAATTGAGATCATCGAGTACAACGACCACACCTCTGTGGGGCGGAAATCGTTTCGGGATCGTAAGTATCAACTTTCTCATGAAAATTAGAAATCTTAGATTTTCTTTATTTCACTCCAAGAGTATACTTACCATCCAGAGTACTCTTTGATTATTTGATGTACCAAGAACTCGTAAGAGATCTCGGAGGGAAGAGAGGCATAGTCAGAAGACCAAATTCCATAAACAGTTAAATTTCCACTTGTTTTTTGAGGCACAAAAGTTATCTTATTGCGCTCGAATGTCAACCAGAAAGTGAATGAATAATCGGCTGACTACCAAATGCAGGGCGGTAACCGCTTCGCAAAATAGGCACCCCTTCCTTCTTTTAATAGAAGGGATCAATAATTGCATCAAAGTCCTACACGCCCTCTATACTAGTACCAAAGTAGCATAGGACAATGAACGAAGGTGCTTCGCATTCGAATTAGCTCGATAATCAAACCTAGTAACTAAACACACAACCCGTCAGCATTTTAGTTACAAAAAGACTAATACGTGACACAATGGCAAACAAACATCGGACTTCCCATGTTTGACGAATAAAGACATCTTTCATGGATGGTGAGAAGACGTGTAGCATGTTCGTATGAGTGCTCCACAACCATATACGTAACGCGTGTGATCAGTCCTTAAAAATGTTCACTGCTTCAAAATCAGTAGAGCAAGGGGGTTGGTCGTGTCACGTAGATAATGGTCTGTAAAACTAGACTCACAATGCTACTGGACTACTGTCATAATATTTTCCACAGACACTCCGTGGAGTAGAGCTGTGGAAGCTACTACACACTGAGTAATGAGCACTGAACTGACTGGATACCAGGTCTTTGGGTTTGGGTCAAATCTCGTTTAGGAATGCAACATCACACACTAACCAGGGTATTTCAAAGACCGGGGGGGGGGGGGGGGTGGGATGGGGGGGGGGGTAGCCATAAAATTGTGTCTATGATATCATCGAAGCGCTGAAGAACTTGTCGAAAGAAACTGAGGTGACAGATGACATGCTTTCCACTCTGGCAAAATTTGTGTGTGCTGCAGACTGTTCAAAGTCTATCAACATTGAGAACATCCCTGAGTTCCGTTGCCATTTATTCTGTAAGCAGCTTGCAGATAGTGAAAAACTACCGCCTACCATTGGTGCTTTGAAGCAGCGCGTCCTTAGAATGTATGTTCAGGCAAATGTGTGGGGACAGTCAAGTATTTCACATCACGAGTTTATGAATCCGCTGCAGAATGTATACTACAAGGAGACAGGTGGCCAACTAAAGGCAATAACAACAGATGTTTCGCCAGTTCCAATGGCTATCATTGAGATGGTTAGGTGCCAACGCAAATCAAACTGTTCCTCAGATCGGCGCTCATGTAAATCCAAAGATTGACCATGTACAGAGCTTTGCGAATGCAGCATAGGGTGTCAAAACGACGACTAGTCAATCCTTGAATTCTATTTGTCAGATGAAGACGATGGCGATGTTACTATGTAGACAGCAGCACATTACTTAAAGACTTAAAGTGGCGAGATAACTGTGTTGGATGTCAAAGAAAGTTTCAACATGCCAATGGTATCGCAAAAGGTGCAAAATTTGCAGTTATGCCCGCAAATTACAGATTAAATTGGAAATCATCTACCAAAATAGTATTTCTGTTACTTGAAGTTTATTATAAATGTTACCAATGCATTCCTTGAACCAGAAAACATAGATATAGACATCAAAATTATGAATTTGGGCCATTTGGTAGTAGATATATTGTGTTTGGAAGAACTTAGATGGCGGCCAATTTGAAATCCAAAATGGCCGCCATGAAGATATTTGGGCAAATGCAAACATTGGATTTTGTAATTGTCACACTAAATACGTTCCAAAAATATATGGTTTTACAAATACCCCAAAATTCTGAACGAAAGAACAAATCTAGACACGGCGAACCCTACTGCTAGATAGAGGCGTAAGGCCTTCCCCTGTAACCACAAATCAGTCTGATTCAGCTGATAAAGCGTGAATTTCACTTCTCCGTCTGGCTGAAGTTTTAGCTCCTAAAATAGTGTTAACAACTTCATAAATGTAGCACTAAGTGGTTTAAAGGTTTTATGGGCTAACACTTGTAATATAAATGACAAACTCCAAGAACGAATCAGTTACCAATGCATTCAATTAAAGTATTTAAACGAGATACTTCATCACTTCCCCAATTAGCCAAGCAAGCGATACCACTCATATGAGCTGACTTATATCCAGCTATAGAACTAGGCTTAAGGATATAATTAGCACATAGGTAACAGAGGAAGTTCAGCTATTACCTGAACATATGTTTCCACTGGATTGATACATCGCGTTGACTACCATTCAGCAAATCTGTTGATTTTATAATTATATTCTGGCATTGGCCATAAAATTGATTGCTCTCTCAGAAGAGCCCTCCTTATTGGAGATTCCTTGATAACATCCGTGCAGTCAATTGGAACATTGTTGTGCAGGGTCTTGCCCAGAAGACTCTATTATCCATCAGAGGTAGAGGAAACAAATTGCAGACCGAAAGGTCCAACAGATCTGTATACCACGAACGGCGTGGCCAATCCTTGGTGATCAGAAGCACTTGGCACTCCTCCTGTAAGATTCTCAGAACAACTTTTGGACTCAGGGTTGCTGGGTATATGAGTATGCATACATTCCCTCCCAGCTCATAGCTAGTACATCTGGTGCGATACCGCTTGGATCTGGAATCGGAGAGCCATACGTCATCATCTTTGCATTCTTCATTGCGAATAAATCCATGTTGGACTTGCCCCAGTGTTTGAGCAGACGATCCACCACACATCGATTCAGTTGCCATTTCGTCGGTAAATGCCAATCCTTTGACTTAAGCTGCCTGCGAAAGGCAATCTAGGCATGATCTAGGCAAAGCAGTTTCCATGTCATCATACAAAGACATGATGACTAAGTCTTCGTTCCGCACTGGTAGTTGAAGTTACTACTGTTGAGTTGTCTGATCGAACCAGAAAAATCTTGCTCTGTACTTCCATGAGCAATTGTTCCAGAGTTAAGATTACTGCTCTCATTTCCAGCAGGTTGATGTGTCCTTTAGACTGATACAGACTCCAACGCCCTGATATGTGTTAATCTTCCAGGCAATCTCTCCATCCCTCCATCGATACACGCCCACCCGCCCGCCCGCCCGCCCGCCCGCCCGCCCGCCCGCCCGCACGCACGCACGCACGCACGCACGCACGCACACACACACACACACACATACATACATACATACATATATATATATATATATATATATATATGCGTGCGTGCGTGCGTGCGTGCGTGCGTGCGTGCGTGCGTGCGTGCGTGCGTGCGTGCGTGCGTGCGTGCGTGCGTGCGTGCGTGCGTGCGTGTGTACATATATCGTGATTTGAGGGTGAGGAGGATACCCAGTAGGCTTATACAGTGTGTCGTGCGTGTGCCTTTAGCAGTCAGTCGTCTATATATGTGTTGACTGCTATATTTCTCCGGCGGAGGTATGCTATGATAGTAAGGACCACTCTGGTGAAGAACCGAGGATTCGTCGAAATACAGAATGGGAGGCCCCTGAGCTCTTATTTGCGTACCTGGAATGCGAATCTCAGATACTGTCGGAACATCTCGCTATTAGAATATGGAAATAAGCATCCTTCAGATCTATGGATGCCATCGATATTCCCTTTCTGAACCCTGCCAATGCCGATTTTACTGTTTCCATTTTGCAACTCTGTGTATGAATGAATTTGTTGAGTGGCTTCAGGTTGAGAATGGGTCTCTACCACCGGTGCTTTTTGTCACCAAGACGACTGTTGAATAGAATTCCAGATGATCAGATGTCTGGGCAGGCTGAATTGCCTGTTTCAAAATGAGGGACTTAATTTCCTCTTTGATGCACACTGCTGACCTGTTTCCCTTGAAATGGGAGTTCAGATAGGAAACACAGACAGCACAGCAGTGGCGGCTGATTGCCTATCCAGTCACGATGATATCCGACTGAAAGCCACTGCAAGATTAAGCGGTCCTGTGTTACACGCGTCCGGTCTTGGACATGTAGGGTCAGATGGCATCCTACACGCCCATCTAGGTGCTGAGGCTGAAGTAAACTATCCAAGAGCGGAACTGTCTCTGGAGCTGTCCCTGGCAGCACCGTACTTTACATGAGAGTCGCACGCTCAAGCATGGTTCCTATGCTCAGATCTCTCTACGAAATCTTCACAAGGGGTGGTAACAGCCTCCGCCCCCAACGTACCTTCGCCGATTTCAGTCCAGAGAGCTATACAGGATGGCATTAAACCTGTCTCTGGACGTTTTACCATGATCTGTCACCATATCATTCTGGATGAGGTGCAAGTTGGCCCTTGACAACTTGAGCCCATCCCAGGAACTCACTAATAGGATCCTTTGGGCTCCTATGGTTGGTCCTGGTCTCTTTGTGTGTGGAGGATGCCGCTACCTCCAAGAAACGGTAACTCTGGTGGACAAGCAGAGGGCCCTGCGTGAGCAATTTCATATGTTCTGACGCGAATTCAGTCGTGCATGTCCTCCGCATTCCTGTGTACAGCAGCCTAGAGGAGGTGGCCATGTAATGGGCCATCCCACCACGCAGCGTAGGCAAAGGCCTTCCAAAAGGAAGCTGCATAATGTCAACTAGAATTGCAATAATCACTTAATGATTAAGTCAATTAATCTCGATCTATCAATAAGATTATGACGTACCTTTCTCTCTGAGGTAATACATACTCTTTAACGAATAATAATAATAATAATAATAATAATAATAATAATAATAATAATAATAATAATAATAATAATAATATTTATCTAAACCCAGAAATAATAAAGAATGATTATTATTCAGCACTTCGTTCCTACACCCACCTAGACTAGAAGAGAGCTAGGAGAGAGTGTGTTATATGGGTCGCTCCAAAATCCCTATACTCACTTAGAAAGAGCTGCATGAGAAAGGCTTAAGAATTAAAACACTTTCAAAACATAAAGCCCAACCCAACCACCACACCCTCTCCCACCCGGTAGGCTGACTACATAGACTGAACTTCGTTGAGCTAACTATGTAGTGAGATAACATGTGTGCGTAAGAAATGCCGCTGATTCAGATGTAAAATGACGCTCCAGGGGACGAGAGCCATACAGATATCTTCTTTACTATATCCAGGTGCTGTGTCGTCGTGAAAGACTAAAAAAGTTAGAGACACATGTTTTTGATTACCTGGATGGGGAGTTATGGGCTTAGCGACCTATGCCAGAGGTTGAAAACTGGTACCCTTTTTGCATAAATAACTTTGAATATTTTAACATCTAGTGAGAATTTGGCATAAACATAATTAAAACGTCGTAATTTTACCAATAACATAAACAGGAGACACTACCGCATCTCCCTTAATTATATTAGGTACACCTGCTTATTCGACGAATGGTCAGACGTATCCTCCACCAGAATATTGGATACATCTAAGCCATAACTATTATCTAGCCTATATGGACATATCAGCATCGCCTGGATGATCCGATCTGTCAATGGCTTACCCTGACCATTAGGGGCTATTTAATTGTGTATAATTGAACCAGTAGGATATATTACCTATATCAAAGAGTATTCGGGATGGTAAGTATTCTCTTGAAATGAAAACAAAACTCATTTTCCACTGCACCAGATCCCGGACTACAAGCCCGTGGGTAAGCTGTTTGAACCATTAATGGATAAATTTGGCCAACATATTCGATGATTATCTACAGGCCAAGGAGACTTTTAAAAAAATTTACCATTGAAATGACTTGTTCGATTATCGAGCCAGTCATTCTAACAGTAAATTTTCAAAGATAGTCTCTTACCTGCGGTTTCGCGATAAAAGGGTTATTTTGAAGCTAGCGTGACACGATACTGTACCTGTCGTAGCAGTAACAGACTATTTTTCAGTCAGGTTAGCTTCAAAATACTCATCAGAGTAGACCCTATATATTGAAATATATACGGAATTTCTTACTTAGTCATTTGGACTCATCATAAATTACAAATTTCATTTTCAGCAGGTGCACGTGAAACCGTGCATATATCGACGGGTTCCGTACACACCTCTGTCTGTCTGTTCGTTGGTTTAGCTCAATATATCGTCTACTATCTCAGGATTGGTTCACCCTACTTGAATCTAACCTGGTCACAAGCTTACCTTTGTTAAGTACACTCATATTGAGGTCAGAGGTCAAGGTCATTGTAACATTTGTATAAAATGCAGACTTTGGTTCTGCTTAGCTCGTCTAGCCTTTATTTAAGAGTCGACCAGATTATTGGAACTAAGCGTCGTCAGGTAGTTACCTCAACCAGTAGGAGCAGCACATACATTCAGACCTTTGAGGTCAAGGTCATTGTGATCTTGATATAAAGCTAGATTTGCATTTGGAAATCCAAAATGCCAGGATTTTTGCCAATATCCCGTCATTGTAACACATGTCTTGTTTTTAAATTATTTGGATTAAAATACTTTGTTATTGGGTTGTTTGGCATCTATCGAGTCTCTGATTCCAGGGCCCATTTACCTCATGTAGAAATAAGGTTTTAATTCAGTCTATTATTGATAACAATTTTTACACTGGTACCCATTTAAACTTGGAGGAGAGAGGCAACGAGGAGTGAAGGAGATTGCCTATGTTCCACCGATTGCTTGTCAGCCACCCGATCGCCTAACAATCTAGCGGGATTTGAAACACGCCCAGCTGATTACCAGTCGACAACGCTAATACCACGGCTAATCGTCTCCACATCCCCCCTCCCCCACGCTGATGGATGCGTGTGCACACGAATATTAGTAAAGGAAAGGGTCAGGGAACTAACACTAGCTCTTTAATGACAACTTTATATAATAATCAACCTATAGCCACCAGTGAAAAACAGAAATAAATCAGAATAATTAGTAGAAAGCAGCTAAACACCATTGATGTCGTTCATGCAGGTACCAATTAGTGACGCAGCTGAACCTATGCGCTCTGGTGTATGCCGAGCGAATACATAATACCCGCTACAGCCGGTCATATAACCTCAGTTACATTCGCGCTAAGCTGATTAGCCACTACGTCCTACAGGTAAAGTATTGTCTAGTTTTAAAATAATTTGACTGAAAGCCGTTGTTTTCCAGAACCATGCTCTACATTCAGCCACACAAATTGCAAAATATTCAGTAGGTATCATATTACGACCTTGGAAACCAGCAGCGTATTTTGAAATCATTTTGACAGAAACTTGTTGCTTCAACCAGAAAAAGTGACTTTTAAATATAACGTTTTCAAAAGGATCAATGGTGAATTAGCAGTAGTGCGTTAATCGCTCTACATCGGCACCTATAGAGAATACTATTCATACCATTTACAAAACTATATTCAGGTGTGCTTTCGTTATATTCACGTCGGCCTAGACGGTATACCTACACACACAGTTGACACACGGCGGAGTGCGAAGCACCAGCGAAGTCACTAATTGGCTCCAGGGTAAGCGCTCCTAAATTAAGTAAATGCTTTTCCTCAAATAATCCCGATTCATTTCGATTTTTTACCGGTAGTAGTTTATTTAATATTGAATAAAATTACCAATAAACATCATTTGTTATTTTCCTTTTCCCTTTCTTTAACGTCTCGGTAACAGAAAAAAATCTGATTGGAGGATCAATAAATGGAAAGAAATCTATTGGATGGACAGATACGCTAATTGGTCGAAAATCGGGTGGGCGGGACATCCAAATTGGTCGGGCCCCGCACACACAATTTTCGACCATCGAACCCTCTTTCGGTTGTGGATCTAAGCGTGGATGAGGTAGAGACTGTATGGCATATGCTGAATGTTCCTGTCAATCATCACCACGTGACTTAGAATCTATTTTCTAAATAAAGCTGGATGATTCATCTAGAACGTACGCACGCACGCACGCACGCACGCACGCACGCACGCACGCACGCACGCACGCACGCACGCACGCACGCACGCACGCACGCACGCACACACACACACACACACACACGCATATGACAGACAATCGCGTTACCTGTATCTAACAGAAGTCTCAGGGTGTGCATAAAGATGGACAGTTATGTTGCCAATGCTATTTGCTGCTAGATTCTTTCCCCCATTGTGCGATACACTAGTAACAATATCATGTTTGTCCTCAGTAGATACGGTAAATGACCACCTCAACGTGCCCCGATTTTCTACCTTTATAACTATTACCATTGTCCGATTAGTCAGCAGACGTACTGAAAAATAAAGGTAAGCATACTTTGATTGATTGATTGGTTGGTTGATTTATTTGTTTGGTTGTTTAATTGATTGATTGATTGATTGAGGGATGGAGGGATGGAGGGATGGCAAAAGGGAGGGAGAAGGTGGGAGGGGGAGTGGGCGAGGGAGCGAGTGGTGGATGGATGGATGGATGGACAAATTACATGAAATATTTATTATTATTATTATTATTATTATTATTATTATTATCATTGTCGTCGTTGTCATCGTCCACGTCGTCGTCATTGCTATTGTCGTCGTCATCGTTGTCGTCGTCGTTGGTGGTGGTGGTGGTGGTGGTGGTGGTGGTGGTGGTGGTGGTGGTGGTGGTGGTGGTGGTGGTGGTGGCGGCGGTGGTGGTTCTTACCGCTTGTTTCATTAGTTTTCAGTTTCACCTCGGCAGGCGCTCTGACGGTAGTGTCCACGCGACTGATAACATTCCCATCCCTGTCTTCAGCCTCCAATTCGATTGTAAAAGGCTGTGGGAGCAGAAATAGAATATATATAAGCCCGATATATTAGGAGCGAAGGAAACGTGGCGGGGGAGGGCTGAAGAACCCCCACACCAGGCCCACCCGATTTCTATGATGGTGGAAGGCTGGAAGCAGAGTCTTCTTATTAAAATGCTCTTGTACTGTAAAATATAGGTGCTTCTTTACTACTCTGAACGCAGGAAATAGATTTTCAGAGTCTAATTATCAAAATATTCTGGAAGATCCCGACCGGCTCATATTTTTAGGGTAACCATTTAAATGCCGAATTGTGTCTTCGCTGATGCGATAATCATCATTGATCCAATGAATTGACAAATTCCTCTGTTCGCCACTTATTGTAAATCATGGTGGTCCTGTTATACATTTGATTTGTTCAAACGGAGTGCATAAAACGGTCTGGTACGTGTTTAATATGCAAAGACCTATCGTAGAACGTCAACTGTTACAATAGCGCTTTACCATGTTCATAATAGATGAATTCACTTTTAACCATGTACCACTCATCTCTAGCTAAGCTCCACCCACGCCCTGCCTTTTCTTAGGATCGATCAAACGCCGTATCTGTATGTGTATTAATACTAGGCAAATCATGCATATGTGCAGGCCTGGTAAACATGGCTGGATTTTACAGTCCACAAGATTAAAATTGTTCATTGATCCATTTTAAAAGCTTATACAATATAATTTACATCCTCTTGTTCGGTTCTAGAAAGTCATATCGCGGATGTAGCTCTTGAATGGCTCGATATCCGTGTTTCTTAAGCCAAGTTCTTCCATACTGGTACAGTTGTAGGTATGGAGGAGCTGTGATACTGGCTCACGGTTGCCTCATTTGGCTGTGGTTTCACCGGATAACTGCGTCCGGTGATGTTTAAGCTGGCCCACTTAGGATGATATTCAGCTGGTATAGCTACTCGTCCAAGTAGGATCTTGTACATTAACGTGACCTTAACCTTCATTCGCCATTGTGCAAGGATGTCCCATCACAACAGATCCATCATTACTGAGATGCTCTCTCTTGGTTAGAGATATACTGGGAGACCTAGTACGAACCTTGCTGCCTTCCATTGTGCTGCTTCAAGCTGGGTTTTTTCAGGTCACATGTTGGTTCGATTTTTGGTCTGACGAGCGCTTGATAGGCAAGTTCTTTGACGGATGTTGGGCACGATCTTAAATTTCTGGTTAAAAATCAAGCTATTCCATGTGCAGATGATGTTGATTTAGACACTGGTCGTGCCATCTTAAGTTGTGTTAGTTGGACGCCGAGGTATGGTATTGATTTACAGTCCTCCAACCTTTCCCCACTCATTGTAAAGTCTTTTATGAGGTATGATCTTCGTTGCGTGAGTTTGATGATGTTGGACTTGGACACATTAAATTCCATTTGTCACCTATCCGTCCAGGTCCTGGGTCTATCTAAATCTACTTCGAGAATGCGTTGGTCCTCATCTCTGTGGATGGTCCGATATGAGGCAGTCGTCAGCAAATCGTCGGATAGTGGAATACAG
Organism: Chaetoderma sp. LZ-2023a; assembly: GCA_034401795.1. NCBI lineage: Eukaryota > Metazoa > Mollusca > Caudofoveata > Chaetodermatida > Chaetodermatidae > Chaetoderma > Chaetoderma sp. LZ-2023a. Next base: position 84,545,509 of record CM067371.1, on the reverse strand, counting down.
GTTATGTCGTTGATGTAAACTAGAAAGAGGATTGGGCCAAAAACTTATCCTTGTGGCATTCCTGGCAAGACGTTTGTTGACGCAGAGTAGGCAACTTCTTTGGCAATCTTTTGCCGGCTTCCACTGAGAAATTGTGTCATCCCTGCATGAATGCTGCTTTTGCGAAATCCGGTACTGCTATGGTTACCTGTCGGTGTTGTACCAATGCGTGTGCGAGGTCGTGGGCTGTTAGGATTCGTTGTATTTCACATGCTCTATTTCGTCAGAATAGCCATGTTGATTTGAGGGAGTATATTGTTTTTATCCATGTGTTGCATTACTTGGTTGGCTATGATATGCTCCATCGCTTTGTATGTGACTGATATTACGAAACTGAATTGTAGGTTGAAGCTGCTGTTCGGCCACCTCTTATATATCTGTGTAGCGTTGGATGTCTTCCAGTATGTTAATATTGTCGAATCGTTCAGAGTCTGCTGGAAGAGCGTGGCTGGAGGGGTAAGGATTGCTGCAGTTCTACTTGCTGTTTCTTTTAACATTCTTGACGGTAGATTATTTGGGGCTCATGCTTTTGACGGATTAAGACCTTCTCTAAGCGATGTTATGTCTATGCTGAGAATGGGGTTATATCGTGATGGTTGTAAGATAGGCATCGAGCTGACATTTTCTTCAGTGAATACTGAGGTGAATTGTTCATTCAGCGCTCTAGCTTTCCCTTCTGATTCAGTGATGATTTGCCCGTTTTGCCTGATGGTACTGATTCCTCTATTATCTTGTCGTCTGTTCTTGATGTAACGCAAAATTCCCTGCTTCTCTGACCATTTCCTGGGTCCAGTATTTTATAGCTGTAACTTTGGTATGATTGTCATAGCCTATGGTGTATCTTTCTGCGTAGTTTATTAAATTTCTTGGCGTCTGTGTCTTAGCCTGTTCTCCGTGCTGTATACCCGTTGGGTGGTTAGGTGTTTCGGCGTAGCTAGTTTCTTTATGCTCTGTGATATCCAGGGTCCCTTCTGGTGTCTTCGTAGCCATTTTTGGATGGTATATAGACATTGTCTTAATAATGGTATCCTTAAAGAGTTGCCAATTCTATTCGACACTGTAGTTTGATAGGATCCGGTTGAAGTAGTTTGCTTACAGGGCTTCAATATCTTTATTGATAGCTTGACAGTTTGGCTTAGTTTACTGAAATATCTTTCTAGGTGGTTTCTTCAGGATCTTTGGTTTTGTTGTTACACTAACTATTAAGATGCCATGATCTACAACGGAATTTCCTGAATCTCAATTTCCAGAAAACTATACAGCTAAGCTGTTGAATATTTTGAAATTAATTTGAATTGGTGATAGGCAGCAACAGCGCCCACTCAAACAAGTTTCAAAATATTCAACAGTTTGCCTGCATAGTTAGTCTTAAATTTTGCCTCTTTAGAATGAAGGCAAACATTTCTAGCTATTCCCCGCCCATTTCTAGCTAAGCTTCTCACATTTTCGCGCCTGTTGAAATCGATTTGTGTACTTTGAACCCAGAATTCTCAGAATCATATTGTCACGGTAATTATACAAGTAAGCTGTCGAATATTTTGAAACTAATCTGACAGCATCTATGGCAGCAACAGTGCCCATTCAAATTAGCTTCAAATATTCAACATAGTGCGTATTAAATAGTAAATCCACCAAAGACATACAGTTCGTATACATGACGGACTTTTAAATGTGATATGTAATTTATTATGCATTTTGATTGTGATCAGCCTACATGTAACATAATTGAGTATGATGCCATATACTTGAGCGACAGCTCGGATCCTTCCATTAAGTTTTATATTAAGCCTCTATCTCATTCATGAATTATGAAAGTAAATTTATTATATACCAAGATGTGTGAAATAAAAGTCAAACACGTTATAGCAATGCTCCTAACGGATAAATGCCGGGATAGTTTATTATTATAACGCATTTGAAGCTAACACTTGAACACCATAAACCATTACATTTCGTATTGCAATACAAGGCATATAACGAGCTCAATTCTCAAACAGCATAAACTGAAATGTCTAGATTACGAATGTTAAACCGTGTCAAACGATTCTCGTTTTACACAACCGAGAATTTTTCACCGACGATCAATGTGATAGGGAATACATTTTATTGGCGAAAAATGTAATTTTGGCCAAAATAGTGCTTGCTTCACTTAATCCGTCCGTCGGCGTCCAATCAGGTTAAGTTTTTGATTTAGCTCTACATATTGTCTTATACCTCAGGACTCTCAAGTCATATGGCAACCAAACTTGGATGAATGTTTACCCATGTCATCCCGAGGCAGTGCAATGACAGTGAGGTCACAAGGTTAAAGGTCAATACCATCGTGACCATGGGCAAAACTCAATTTTTCTAGTGAGGTTTTTGTTTATGTTTTGTTTTTAGCTCTACATATTTTCTTATATCTCACGATTTGTTCATCCTGTACTTGGAAAATGCAGCCGAATGATTTGGGGACATAAGACCAAATGTCCAGATTATCGTGACCTTTGACACGTTAGCATTTTAGCTAAGTTTTTTGTTTAGCTATGCCTATTGTCTTATATCTCACGATTGCTTCAACCTATTGGGACCAAACTTGGGCACGTGCTTACCTATGTCGAGGGAATGCAGCAAAATAAAACTGGGGTCATAGGGTTAACGCTCAAGTTCATTGTGTTTTTTGTTATTGATTTAGTGTCTCATGTAATCATGTAGGATTTAAATATTAATTTTAGCATAATATAGAAAAGTAGCTATCCTAAAACTGTAAATGAGAAAAATGGTGTTGCCATTTTAGCAGGGCGAAGGTCACTTGGAGTTCATTTAATGTCATGACCTCAAATAGCCAATTTTAACTCTCAAAATCATTTAATAAATCATATTAGCATCGCCATGTAGCATATCAAATGCAGGATAATGATGAGAAACTGCCAGATATACATATTATTACCACTATTTTACAATGCATTTCGTAATATCAATGTTGCCAAAGATATTAAAAATAACATTCAAATAACACATGATTACATAAATCCTAATTACTTAATGCAAAGATTAAGCAATGGCACACGAACTATATAGAACAAAATAGATACTAACCAATATTTAATGAATAATACAATATTTATAGTACATCTTAGCTTCTGTTAACTGGCATCAGAAGCTATTATAAAAGTGTTATGAATATTTTCCCAGTATTGGCCATCTGCATCACAAACACACCTCAGGGCATGTTAGGCCTTGTGTTTGCCATGAGCAGGAGCATGTTGCATATTCTGCTGGTCTTGTAGCCGTATTTTACTCAATAATTGAATTTGGTGCAGGCGGCAGATTGGAAACATTGGGTACCAACATTCCATCCTGACTTCTTCCGAGCCATATTCTACAGGCGGTAGAAGGATAGGACTAGCTACATCAGAATAGTGCCATATCACAGCTTGGCAATGTCAACGTAGAATATGCGGTTTCAAGGTATGTCGTTTCTCTACTTTAGCCAGGATTTTTCTTAACAGATCAGATGCCATATGCGTTTGCTCAGCTCTGCTATCGTAGTTTCTTTAAGAAATAGGGAATACATATATTCTTCCCGTTTTTATGGCATTCTCAGATGACCGTGGAGTCGTGTCTACTTCGCTAAAATGCATCAAAGACATTGTTTTCCAGCATACTACTTTTAACTTTCCACATATCCTCGCAGCCTGTAAACCTGTAAGGGCCTCTGCCAATCTTTGGCCAATAGCGTTAAATACATGCTGCAAATGGGTTAACCGCTTTTTCTCTCCTATACCATAAAATAATATACATGTACATTCTGTTGTTGTTGCGATTTCTACAGAGCTATGAGAAATGTCAGCATCACGCGAAATAATGTGCACCTCATGGGCAAGCTGCCCAACATGTATAGCATGGAGAATCAGTATGGTATCTGCTTCCTCATGAGTGTTTGAAATCGAGATGGTTGGACTCGGCACCATCTTTGTTGGCTACAACCAAGAGTTTGGGATCCTGTTTGAAATCATCGAGTAATTTGTCAGCCAAATAGACGGTAAGTCTATCTTTGTTTTTGTGAATTCTCCGTAGCATGGTGCAGCGCCGATCGCTTGGCGTCGGGCCGAAATGGCCCGGTCCGAGATACTCCAAACTCACCCTCCATCAACGTCCTATGGACTGTGTAGATAGCCTTATGAGATTAAGAACGTGCATAGCACATGCGCGTCATTCGAAATAGCATGCTTATGAACATAGACAATGCGGTGTATGGCATCTCTTGTGTATATAATCGCCCGTGTTCTCAAATTGTTAATACGAGGCTGATATCACTCATCTTGGGATGAATCTTAGCCAGGATTCGTTCAGAAACACGAATCCGTTTACAGAATTAGAATCGGACCCGGAATGGCTGAGATATCATTAAATTAAAATCGAGTCAAAACTAAGTTATAAATACACTTAGTTTTGCATTGCGATTGCTCCAACATCCAGTCACGGTGAAGGTCGTATGACGTCACGAACACGTGTTTTTTTGCCTGATATGACTGTGCTTTGATTGGTTGAGAAATAGCCTGTGGTGACTTCTGATTGGTCACCATAAAGTATAAACGGACGCGTATCGCCTGCGATTCCTCAGTCGGGACGTTGAGCAGCTGTTTTTGGCAATCTATGCTTGCGCAGTCGTGCCGAACCTGAAGCCGTGATCGGATGCCAGAACCGTAAAACGCGCCAACTAATTTTTCTGTCCCCTTTGGGGACTAATAAAGCCAAAAGTATAAGGTTATTACCCACCTCAAACTTATAGAGGCGCAATAAAATAATATCTGCATCACCCATGGAAGGCGCCAATTTTGGTCTACACCATTTTAAAATCTACTGTGCATCTAACTGCTCGTTCTGATATTTCGCCAGACCTGTCTGAACCACGTCGAAAGGTGGTTTACTGATAGCATATATCTAGCGCTATAGACTCTAAGTGCTTAGACTATTTAACTTAAGCTGTTCTTCACTGTTGGACGTTGCATTCGTCGCTTCACCTGAGCTTGTGGCGAAAATCGTCTTGTGCCGTTGAACTAATTACTTTATTTACACACCTTCATCGTACCAAGCGTGTTCTATTCCTGTACCTCTTAACCGTTTCTGAGTTTCTATGGTGCAGGAAACCTACTTCATCTACAACTGATTATTCGTTGTAATATTTGACTTTCGATGGAACTTATTTGTAATCATCTAATGGCGCACCATCACTGAAGAGGCGCCATCTTCAACAGCATCTACTTCATAGACGTCTATGCGCTGATGACTAACATGCGCCCTTTAGTTTAATTATTATATCCTTATTTTTTTTAGCTAATTACAGGTAGGTGCATTAGGTCAGTCAGACCTTTTTGTTTTACTGTATAAATTGTTCTACGGCGAGTGCTGTTCTTAGACTGTTCCTTTTCTAATTATGTTAAATTACTTGTTCTAAAATAAAACTACGCATTCGCTTTTTAATACTATAAGCTTCCAATAAGGCATCACACCATTTTCTAAACGGCAACACGTTTTCACTAGGGGCCGTTTCTTGTGCCTGCGTCAATAGACACGGAACATGGCACCAAAACCCTAAACCTAATATTAGCTCAGATATTCGGTTAGGGTAATAGCAAACAGAGGCATTTGTTCTTAAGGCAGCTATCGTATTGTAAAGCTAGCTTTTGGTGCCACATATTGTAACTCGTTTTAACGCTTTTGTGCTCTCCTGTCTTTGTCTACTTATTTGTGGTTGTGCTGACACATAGTCAAGAGTAGCTCATCGCTCCATGACTCGGCACCCAGGAAAGAGTATGCGCTGTTGACTTGAGGGGTCCGCTCAATATGTACGTCCAGAGATGGGTGCTTGAGCGAGCTAAGCAAGAAAGCAAACGTTGTCAAATTTAAGAAGGGGCGGCCATTTGTGGCATAAAATCTTCTGTGTCTGGACTCAATACCTAACGGTTAGTTTAGTTCCTTGAGAAGGCCCACCAAAATAACACGGCACCGACTAACCCAGGGAGTTAACCGTACCGATTTTTGTTGAAATCTGTGCACCATCTCTACGTAAACCAGTGTGCATCACAACCAAACCCCATATAACACATATATAATTCAGCACTCTTGCATTGTTTTTGAATGGGAGAACCTTATTAAACCGAATCTCCCCCCCCCCCCCCCCCCCCCCCCCCCCGCTTCGGCATAGTAGGCATTGTCCTGTGACGGAAGTCCAAAACCCAAAACCGAGGATATACCAACAACTACGGGACAACGAGGCGTGGGAGTTGCAATACCGATCAAATACTATATGTACAATCTCGTACTTCCTTGACTTCAAATCAATAAGATGTAGAAACTGTCTAGATATTTCTACATCTGACTCGATGGTGTGACCTGATATATCCTGTACAGCCGCCATAACATCAATCGCAAAGGCTCCCATAATGACATGTTCATCAACATGTTAATGGATCTTTCCACTCTATCTATCCATCATATGACGTCATAATTAATTACGTGGTGTGTTGAATGACATCATAATCAATAACGTCATTATCACGTCATGAATGGCGTAGCGAACGAATAATTGAAGACGGGCTATGCATTGTTAACTGGGAAAGTTACTGCCATAGGCAGCAACAGCGCCCAGTAAAATTAGTTTCAAAATATTTAACAGCTTACCTGTATAGTTTTCTGGAAATGATAATCAGGGAGTTCAGAGATCGATCAATCCCAACACGGATGAGGTATTGATGGAGCTTAGATAGAGATGGGCGGGGCACTGCTAAAACTGGAAAGGTCCATTCATCACTTCTTCAACATGTACTTGACTTTCTGCACACACTTCTAACTTTGAGATCAACTTACTTTTATACGAAGAGAAGCATCTGGTGATAACAAGGATCGACACGGCGTGAAACTTCGTATTCGCTAATCACTTCCTATAGACCAATGCATGTGCGCGATTGTAAATCATTAGCAGCTTTGCAAACAGAGTTATGGTCTTTTTAGCTCTACCTTCCTTGTTTAGGATTTCCCCTTAACAACTGTGCTTCCATCAGTCCAGTTCAGCAGCTGGAGAAGCCACCAGGGGGAGGTGTCCTGGATTATTAATTGTTTTCCTTTGCCGTATTACCATAACACCAGACATGTTCTCTAGACCAATCAGAATTGAAGACTCCCAACAGGGAGCAGCTTGAGTACCATAAATCCGGGAAAATTCATTATAGCAGTGCTGGGTGCAGTAATTTTATTATGGTAATAGTGAGCTGCCCATTCCCTATGTAAGCTTGACCAAGCCCGAGCACTGTTCCACGCGACCAGTTGGGATTTTCAAGCTGTAATTTGGTGATCGTTATGTACTGTATTTTCGGGGGTTGGTTTAACAATTCAGTTTCATAATTAGCCATATGCATTGTTCTACAACTGGGCTCTCGTTTTAGGCGGGAGGTGCCCCCTAACTCCGCAAAATTGCAAGTTACATTTTACCTATTGGAATACCTTCCTTTTCCTCCTGATATATAGTGACACCAAAATTAGGTCATTAAAAAGCCCCACCTTAGGGGAGGATGGGACATGGATGGGTGGGGGGGGGGAGTTAGCATTAATGAATTAAATTGAAAAATAAAGACAATATGAATGCATACGTTCGTCTCCGTGTAACCCATATTGGGGATGATGGTGATGATGAATACTTTCCTGGCACTCGCGTATCCACCCACCAACCCATTGCCCATAATACTCTAGTCTTACACTACCTCATCCGGATAGATAATCCTAGCCACACCGCTTCCATCACGCTTCAAATAGGCTGTATAATTGGCAATAAGTTCATTGGACGCACTTAGAAGCTTAATGAGGTGAAGTGCAGCGACTGTGTTAGTACCGTGGAAGTTGATGCGCACTGTTACCCTTGTACCTGTAAGAAATAAATCATTGATATGACGCAAACATATATATCCATCCATCATCTGACCTCGTATAACGTCATAATCAGCTCAGCGCGTGTATGATGACGTCACCGTCATTACGTCACAAAGGGTTCCATGTAGACCGTCATCAAATCTCAAATACTCCGACACGTTGTATAAATTGTATGTCTTTGTAATTCTTTGCTATTTAAGAAACATGCTGTTGAATATTTTGAAACTAATTTGATTGGGCGCTGTTGCTGCCTTAGGCAGCAACAGCACCCAGTCAAATTAGTTTCAAAATATACAACAGCCTACCTGTGTAGTTTTTTGGAAATTGATAGTCATGATGTTCAGAGATCGATCGATCCCAACACGAGCGAGGTGTGGGTGAAACTTAGCTAGAGGTGGTCGGGGCGTAGCTAAAACCGGCAATTTCTGTCATAACAACTGATATATGATCACGACTTTCTTCTCGTAACGGATTCCCCTGTTCTTCTTCTGTTCTTATATAGATGAGACAAGCCTTGTCACCTGCTCGATACACGTCTTCTAGCCTGTATTTTGTTGCTCGTGGTGCCCTATGTTGTATGGTCCACCAAGAATATAGAATTTCTCGAATTCACCAAATACTCTGATGACCTCAGGCCCGGACAACATCCATCTTCGGAGAGCATCGGGATTCTCTATTAATCAGACCACCCCACTATCGCCTTTTACATAAGCATTATTTTGATCATGCTCATGGTCAGTTGCAATAGCAGAAAACAAATGAGCAGTTTTCTTAACTGTGAACTTTCCAGCCTTGAACTTTCTTGTGATATCTGGATGCCGTTGTTCTAAATCCTCTATATCTGGAATGTGTACAGATAAGTAGCGTGAGTAGTGTATGTGATCTAGGGCAAAATGCCAGGACACTAATTGTGTCAGTGATTCAATATACAGTTCAAATTTCGAGGTTTTGATCGAGCGAATGAACATAAAGAAACTGAAGCGCCAATGTAAGGCACCGGTAATTAAACTGAGGGCAGTTCTCCTTTCTCTTTGTACACAAGGTATCAGAGAGTATCATCAGTAGCTTCTAAGTCGGTTTCGTATGCCAGTCTCTGTAATTTATAAATCGCGGCAGTTGTGACTTGGTGAGCATGCCTCGTACGGGTTATATGGTTTGCTTTCAGGTAGGAATCTGCAGTGCCACTTGTGGAAACACTTGCATGAACAAACACACATGTCCACCCATAACCATCCAACCAGCTACCTAATGCATTGAACGCTACCATCTCGATATGTTATCCTCCTGATAACAACGTGACTTTCGCTAAACTGATCAGGCAAGTTCCATTGCACTTGTTTTGCAAAAGCATAGAGTGGTTTATCAAATGTAATAACTGGCCCCTGTCGTGGGTGAAGATGTCATATGAAATTAAATGAACTGGGGAGATATAATACTGTTGGTTTTCTTAGGATTTACTGGTCGAAATTCGACATTTTGAATTTTGATAGCCATATTTGATTTTGGCAAACTGCTCAAAGCCATGTATTTAGTAGTCATAAATAAGTTACCATGTTTTGCAAAGACACTAAAACAAGTTAGATAGTACAGATTTGAACACAATATAAGAAATAGTCTGTTGAATATTGTGGATTTCATTTGATTGTAATCTATTGCTATCTGCCATTAGGTACTAATGGCTTCCAATCAAATTGGCTCCAAAATATTAAACAGTTCTTTTATTTAGTTTTTTATTTGTTTTGGAAACATGTTGTGCGATTTCTGAGCTGTCATGTAATAGATAGACCTTTCTGAGCTGTCATGTAATAGGTAGACCTTTCTGAGCTGTCATGTAATAGGTAGACCAGCTTCATTCGTAGATTCGCTTAGCATTAGCAATACGATTAGAATCGAGTGGACGATTAGGACAAGGATGAGGATGAGAAGAAGAAATAATTGCACAACATATCTAGATTACCTGCATCAGGTGTTCCAGTGATTCGCTTAGCATTAGCAATACGATTAGAATCGAGTGGACGATTAGGACAAGGATGAGGATGAGAAGAAGAAATAATTGCACAACATATCTAGATTACCTGCATCAGGTGTTCCAGTGATTGGCTTAACCGTACCATGTCCAGCATCCTCGTACATTTCAAAGGACACCGTAGTACCTGTCTGTCCCGACACCATTACATCAAGGCTGAAGCCTGAAAGACCAAATTTAAAGAAAGGTCAAATTCCTGCTGATGTATTTACTTATTGACATGTAGGCCGTGTTCTCACTCGAGAGTTAATCCTGAATAACGTAGGATTAAATCTCTAGTGAGAACACGGCCATAGATTATATTATGCTGTTTCACAGGAAATGCCGATATCAAACCTGCGTGCGTGCGTGCGTGCGTGCGTGCGTGCGTGCGTGCGTGTCTTTAGTCAAATATTCTAAAATGAACATGCGACCGATATGGTATGATAATCGGCTAGCATATGTTGACCCTCCTCAAAGCCACGTGTACCTGCCTATATACGCTCGTGCTGGTCGAGAGGTTAGTCTGTCAGCTATTCTAGAATGGCCATGTCGCCTAGTATATGTTGTCCCTCCTCAAATGTTGATGGATGCACTATCCACTTTCCATACATCTTTTCTTTTACACAGATTTAGTTCCATGAGTAAGACGTAAAGGTGGTGTTGATGAAAACTCGGTACAACTAAGGTAGTCGTCACAATAGAACGGCTAATGCGAAGCAGTGGCGTAGCTAAGAAATTTTTGGTAGGAGGCACTACGCGTGGGTAAGGCTGTGTATGGGGCACCAGGTGGGGTAGGTCAGGGAGGGGTGGCCCCTATGGTCAGCATTGGCAGGTTTTTATTGTCAAACATATAATGAAAAAATGGCATTTGGCAAATAAAAAGGAGTGATGGGGTGAGGGTGGGGGATCAGGCCTGGACATTTGTTTAATCTGGATACTCTCGAATGATTTCTCGTGCCTTCCCAGAGGTGAAAATATACTATATAGTTGGCTGTTAACATAATTAAATTATTATATTTTATAGTTGATTTAGGCGTCCCATTTGGGAGAATGGGCTCGGGGAGAAACCGCTCCCCTCCCCTGGCTATGTTACTGCAGAGGTGTCTACCCGTCTATTGATCCTCCACAAGAAAACTTTCAAATTTAGATGCCCTGAGTGGCTGGGTAGCTACGCTACAGGTTTCTTAGTCTCAATGAAAGTGGCAATGCAAGATTCTTTTAAACCTATACAATTATTTTCAAGAACATGTATATACCCTTGCACAAGTGGGCCAATACTACAAAGGACAATTGTTTAGTACTTTGAAGCAAATTTGCATGGAAGGCAAGCTGCAACAATGGCTCTCGGGTAAGTTAGTTTCAGAATACTCAAGTGGATAATGAAAGTATTGCACTTCCACAGGATTTGACATTTATCAACCACGGGCATCTAACAAGATTTAGAAACTAACAACTAGTAACATATTGTTATTAGTAGTAAGTTTGTACGCCATGACGCATAAACCCAGATAACAACACTAAGTTGACACAACATTAACTGTCTATGTTGACCCAATGTTGGCTGTCTACGTGTGCCAAACATCATTTTGCCTAATGGTCTAACGTTGGTCCAACATGTTGGGCCATTGGGCCAACACATCAACCCAATGTTGGCCCAATGCATCCATCCAACGTTGGACCAACATATGTGACATAACATTAGGACAACATTGACAGTCTAAGTCGGCCCAACATCATTCTGCTCATTGGTCTAACGTTGTGCCAAGGTATTAAATTTTAAGAAATTTTTATTAAAGGAGCATATTCACCGCATAATGGTTCAAAATAAAATTGTTAAAATTATCTACTTTTAGGGGCTTAAATTGTGTGCCTAGATATAATGAAACGAAATAAATCTTAGCATATGAAGATTTCATTAGGTATAAATTAATATAAGTTGTTAAATTGAATTAGAGTCCCTAATTCAAATTCACAACTAAACCTACTAAATTTATTTATATGTTGGTCCAATGCCCAACGTCGACTGTACGAACCAATCGCCAAGGTTGGCCCAACATAGTAATGTTGTCTGGGGAGATGAAGCCGTTTCAGTGTTGTACAGTTTAGACCGCTAAATTTTACTTAAGATGAATTCTTCTCCTATTATTGTGGTTTTCAGCAAATTTGTCAGGAAACATCTCCAAATTTAGCCTGTGGACTCGTTCACGTTTAATTGCTAGCAGACTGTGGCTGCTCAATCTGGTATTACCCATGGAGGGTCTAACCGTAATCTTAATGCGTTTCAATGCAGGAAAACTCCTCTCCACAGCGCCACCATGAGACTGATAATACTAGAGGAACTTTGGCCAATCTATAGGCCTCTGGAAATGCTTCTTCATACGGTTCAAAATCTACAGTAAAGCAGAAATCTGTGATAATAATTTGTATACTCGACTGAGCGGGTTGATAAATATGGCTTTGATAGCGTGTCAGTTAATTATTAAATGGTAAATACGCAGGATGTGTATAATGTGCCCTCAACCCTAACCGCTCCACCTAGCTAACTAAGTATCTACAGACTTCGGACAGCTGTACAACCATAATCAGCAAGTCAATGTATAGTGTCAAAAATTATCTGATCTGCTTTTAGCCTCATCCCCATCTGTCTGTGTAACATTTGCTCAATAAAGATAATATTGTTAATTCCTTGTTTGTAAGTGATAAAGCGTCACCAATTAATTACTGGTAGGAACAATTTTACAGGGGCACCAAGGGGGTGGATAGGGAGGGGGGGGGGGGGTAGTCACATAGCTACAGGTCACAAAAACAGCATCTATCTAATTATGTTCTATTCGCATCATGTTAAAGAACTTATATTGTCAAATTGTTAAATATTTTGAAAAAAATTAATTTGTAGTGTTTGGTTGAGATAATAGTCGGGTCAATATACCATTCGACCCCCCAAAATTCTAACAAAAGGTCTGTCAACGGTTTTTTTGGCCCTACTGGATGTGGGGACTGACAGAAAAAGTCTACCAAAATCTGACCCACGGAAGTGGTTTAAAACTAGATCAGTTCCAAGATGGCCGCCGCCGGCCCTTAAAATCACTAAAATAGTTATAACTTCCTTAATTTTTGTGATAGATCTGTAATTCTTGTTTCTCCCCCATGATTTTTAGGTGTAAACAATTCCCTGGTGCCAATAAAATTCCAACCCGATCAATAAAAAACAGAGAAACACACAAATCCAAGATGGTGGCCATAAATAAAGGGTGAAGTGGCAATACTAATAATAAATATATTATTGACGTAGATCATGGGCACAACGTTACAGATGTATCAGTAGAATGCACTTCAGATGTATCTAATTAATTGACCAGCTACAGTTTCTGTATGGACATTATAATTAGCTGATATTAATAGCTGAACACAGGTCTGAAAGGCTAAACTCACAATCTCAATTTTACTCCTCATACCTGTCCTCTATTTTCTCAGAAACCTGGTTGACCTCATTGGCTCAATACGTAAGTTGGATTGATTCACATGCAGAAGTACATTGAAGCCCGCTTCTACTACTGCAACGGGGTGGGGGTGGTGGTGGGGTTGGGGGAAGATTCAGTGGGGGGGGGGACGTGCGGGTGTAGTGAATGATTTAGTGCAGACAACTCTCTTAGTAAATATGTTATAGCGCAACGCCGCCAGAGAGCAGGTGCTCTTCCCATAAAAAATAACAGCCATCGCGTGGCTGCCAAAGTTTTCTATGCCAGTGCGGTTCTTTCTGCCTAAAACACGAGACGTTGAATCACATCCTGTGAATGCATGCAAGAATAGCATTTGTGCACACAATTCACTGCCAAGAAGACGCTCTATCCAATTGATGTTGTACACTTTTGGAATACCTCTTGATTGATTGTCCGATCTAAAATATAGTGGTTTCCGATCTGCCAGAGTGTAATGGAGAAGAATCAACGGGCCAGTGTCCTCTCCAATTAGAGTGGTGGAATGCATAGATGCTGTGGCAAACGTAGCGTTAGCAATGCCCACATCAACGTCCCCTTCTGCCTGAATGACTGTACAACTTACTCTCTTCGTCACGTATTAAACTGATTAGTTGCTGCTTATTAGTTCCCCTTGATAGGAATTCTTCCTCCTTCCCTTCAAACTCGGTCCCACTGGTGAAGTTTACAATCGGATAAATAATGGTTTGTCCCCGTCTCTGGTGTGTGTTCTACTTTATCGAAGAACCTGCCCCATAACCGTCAAACACAACAGTTGCTGTCCCATAGTGCTTACTTGTAAAGTCTGTAAAGTCGACATACACCTTGGCTATTTTACCGTAGGTATCTCCTCCTAGCCACTTCGGCTTGTGCCGTAAGGAGCCGCCATCAAGCATATAACTTTCAGTCTGCGGGATGGTGTCTGATGTTGCTTCACTTGGTGGCATCTTGTTACAGTGGTCAGTGATGGCTTGAACAAGTTGAGGTTTGTCAGCCTTTCTCAAGATGCTATTGTCCTCGAAAAGGGATGGCGGATATGAATTCGGCTCGTATCTCATCACCTCGAGAGACAGATCTCTTGTTCTGGAAACCAATAGGAATCATTGGAACAGTAGGTTAGGATCAGTGATTCTGTCAGGAGCAACCTTTACATCAGATGAACTTCACAGGGGCTTAGCTTTCTCTTTCCTCTTAAAAGAGAATGCAAATACTGGCTGTCCAATCATTCTGTCAATGATGTGTCTTTCAAAGAAATCATATTCATGTACATTGATGTCTTCTTTTGCCACTATACCATTGATGATGTTTCTCAATGCAGGGTCAGAGGAGAAAGGTGAACATGAAGATAGCTTTGTGCTTATCTTCGAAAGATCTGATGCATCCCATTCAATCCTTGCGTCAGTCGAATCTTTGTGTTGTTCACTTGTGGTGTATGCGAGAGACGACTGAACTCTTGCATGGCAATGTTGAACTCAGACATTATAGGGGCTGACATGATTAAAAAACCTGATTTGTTCAACGAATATTACGGAAGCCATCTTGAAGCTTCCTGTCGACATTCTGGTGTTTGCTCTCCAGTTGACTCATTTCTTGGATGTAGAGATATGCAAGTAGTTATGATGTCGTGCTGCAGCAAATATTGGCAAGGCATCAGCAATAGCATGCAAGTAGATCACTCACGCCCCAGTGCGATCTGCCGTGATCAGTGCTCGTGCAGGACCAAGCATCCGCTGATAACCTAGCCACAACTGACTCGTTTTGGATTGTGCACTAAGCTCAACTTTCTTTATGTCAAGTTCCGCGCTGATCCTGGCAACTGTATGGGATGTTACAAGACTTTCAAGAGTGATGTCACCATTCAATAAGGACGAATACATTCTCTCTGTCTCCTCAACTAGGGAAGCGAATCTATGATTTCCATCAGCCACAGATTTTACAGTCATTTAATGAAGACCCTTGCCCACCAGCAGATGTCTTGAAGAATGTCCGATTGGGGGACTAAGAGAAGCATATTTTTTTTATAATTTACAACTAGAATGACTGGCTCGGGTACCGAACCAGACATTTCAGTGGTAAATTCCCAAAAATGGGCTTATCTCGACCTGCAAATGGACACTGGGTAAGGACAAACTTGAATTTTCTTGACTATTAACTCTTTAATGGTCAACGCCACCAAAATCTGCTTCTGACATGGTCTTGAGAAAACTGCATTTGTTGGAAAACATAGCTATTTTTGTAAATTTATGTAACAAGTGAAAAATTGTTACCATTAAAGGGTTAATTGATATGAGTAGCATTTTGAGAGATTCGAGAAGCTGGTGACGGACCCCTAGGGACCCGGAAAATAAGGGGTCCCTACTCAAAAGCAATTAGTGCGTTCTACCTAATTCACTTTTACCGTCATGACATACGTGAGCTGTTGAATATTTTGAAACCAATTTGACTAGGAGCTGGTAGGCCTACTGTTTTAGGCAGCACCAGGTTCCAGTCAAATTAATTTCAGAATGTTCAACAAAGTTTTGACACGCATAATGTGGTGGTGGTAGAGGTGGCGGCAACGGTGGTGGCGGCGGCGGTAGCGATATCTGTAGCGTTAACAGTAGTAGTAGTAGTAGTAGTAGTAGTAGTAGTAGTAGTAGTAGTAGTAGTAGTAATAGTAGTAGTAGTAGTAGTAGTAGTAGTAGTAGTAGTAGTAGTAGTAGTAGTAGTAGTAGTAGTAGTAGTAGTAGTCATTTCCCCTTGACACCCCCACTCCGTCCCCGCTAAAAGTGGACCCCACATCCAATTGGTGCAGGGCCCCAACTATGCTTAATCCGGCTATGCCGGCCAATATCCCACTTACTTCTTGTTCCACCGCCTGTAACAGATAATACCCACGGTCCAGGCCTGGCAGGCGTCACTTGGAATATAATGAGCGTCTTTGTGACCAAACTGGGATCAACAAGTTCTCCTGAAACGAAATAAACTAAGTCAAATTAGCATAATTATGAATCTGTCTGATATTGTAATTTATCAAATAAACATGGCATTCAGGACATTACATATTTCTCGATATAACCACACATGTAATATTCAACGAAAGACTTTCATTGGTTAGATAACACATACGAAATGTTTTCATTGGTTAAATAACGCGTAATAATATTAATAGTAATCCTGCATGGCACGTGACACCGCAACTGTTTCCTAGCGACGAGGACAGCGACAATGTAAACAACACGGGAATCTTTATGTTGTTGATTTAAATTTTGTAATATATATATTCTATCTAGTTATGATATGCGTTTGTAAATTTGCATGATAAACGCAGACATTAAAAAATTTGGCTTAAAAGTACTTCAAAATAACGATGTTTTGCTTGGTTGTTATTTTGTGTGGCGTATTGGTCAGAACTTCGAGTCACAGCGATGAAAACGAATAGCGCAAAATGGTGCGTTCAAACGGGTTTCAGGGATCGACGTTTTAAGCTGTTGAATATGACTATGGTAACCCCCTGTTTAAGACTATATGCTCGGCCTCAACGTGGCGCAGGGGTGCAACCCACTGGGTGTCAATCCAGACATTTGGAGGGGCAAACCAGAGCATTATGCACAGCGCTAATGAAATGATACTTGGAGATCGAATCAACCGAAATGGTTCTCGCCCTGTGAGGATCCGCCAGGCAGGTGCAGCGCCGGGTTCCACGCCTTGAAGGAGCCCACCCTCAGCTACTGGAGATCCCATCAACTCGTCTTGTGGAGCCAGGGGACGAGGATGGAGAGCTACTAGCCAACCGAAAGGGAAGACCAAACCCAAAAAGAACCCCAGTATCAACATCATGCACTGGAATGCAGAAGAGGTTACCAACAAGAAATCAGACCTCGAACAGTTCCTGTACGAAAACAACATTGATATCTGCTGCATCCAAGAGACACACCTGCAAGAAGGAAAACCATTTAAGATCAGAGGTTACCAGATTTTCCGGTGTGATCGAAGAGGAGGAAAGAAAGGCGGGGTGATCACCTTGGTCGGAAACAGCGTGAATGCCAGCCAGATCAAAACCTTTATGGAAGAGGCAGAATATATCAAGATCAAGGTAACAACCAGCAACTCTGTGATTGACATTGTCAATTATTACTGCCCTAATGACAAGAATCTCTCACATGACACAATCCAGGTCCTGGACTGCCACTTCCTCATTGCGGGAGACTTCAATAGCCAGTCCCAGAGCTGGGGATACAGAACACTTGATAAACGAGGAGAAGACATTGAAGCATGGCAAGATGAAAAGCACCTTTTACTTGTCAACGATCCCACAGTTCAGCCTACCTTCTACTCGCGCCAGTGGCACTCGACAACAACTCCGACTTGGCATTTTGTACAGAAGACATTCACAGACACCTCAGTAGAGTAGTCGGATCGCAATTAGGAGGAAGCGACCACTGCCCAATCCTCCTCTCTCTCTTTCTGGAAGTATTTCCACAAGTTCACCTCAACATCCAAGGTGGAACTACAAAAAGGCAAATTGGAGTCTGTTCGGCATTTGTTCCAATGAGCTTACCCAAAATATAGCAGTAGAAGGGAGAAACATCAACAATGCGGTCAAAGAATTTAATTCAAGTATCCTCAAGGCTGCCAACGAAGCGATTCCTCGAGGGTTCAGGAAAAACTACCGCCCCTACTGGACAACAGAACTGCAAGCTGCACATGATAAACTAGACACGGCCAGAGAAGATGCAGAGGGTAATCCCAGTCATGAAAACCACTTCACGCTACAACAAACTAAAGCCAGGTATATAAAGGCCAAGCTGGATGCTAAAAGAAGAAGCTGGAGGGAAAAGACGGCAGGGTTTAATTTAGAGAAAGACACCACAAATCAATGGAGAATGACTAAAGCACTGAATGGTGAGCGTGTCGGGGGAGAGAAGATTACTCTTGAAGAAGATGGACAAACACTGTCAGGAAAGATGGCTGCAGATGCTTTGCATATGCAAAAGAAAGCAACATTTCTATACCACGAATGCGTCAAAAAGAGGTTAGAAAAGAGCAAAAGGAAAGAACAGACACCAACACTCATGATGCAATGAAAGTTGACATTAGTTTAGCAGAACTGAAGAAGGCTATCCGCCAATTGAAGAAGAAGAAATCTCCCGGGCCAGATGGCATTACGAATGAAATGATCCAACACCTTGGTAATGCATCTCTCCGCAAGTTGCTAGACATCTTTAATCTCAGTTGGACCAATGGAGAGGTTCCTCAGTGCTGGAAGGAAGCCAGAATGACTCCTATTCTGAAAAAAGCGAAGAACAAGACGAAAGTGCTGAGCTACCGTCCTATCAGTCTTACAAGCTGCATATGCAAGACCATGGGGCGCATCATCAACAAGCGGTTGCAGTGGTGCCTGGAGTCGGAGAACATTATAGTTTCAGAGCAGGCCGGCTTCAGAAGATACAGGAGCACAGACGATCAAACAACACATCTTGCACAGGTCATAGAGGACACTTTTCAAGCCAAGAAGGTGATGCTAGCTGCCTTTATCGATCTGCAGAAGGCATTTGACAAGGTGTGGAAGGATGGCTTCCTCGTGAAGCTCAGGCGCACATGGATCGGTGGCAACATGTTCCGATGGACCAAGTCATACCTACACAATCGCAGAACTAGGGTGCTTGTGGATGGACAATATGGACAGAATGTATTGCTGAGACAAGGGGTGCCACAAGGCGGAGTATTATTATGTTCATACTCTTCATTAATGACATTGTAGCAGAGCTGCCCAATGGGATCCATGCAGCCCTCTATGCAGATGACCTCGTACTCTGGTGCACCGAGGAGTACACAACGACTGCCACGTACAGAATGCAGCTCGCCTTGGACAGAATTACAGCTTGGGCCAATCGCTGGTGTATTACCATCAACAAAGGGAAATCATCAGCCATGCTATTCTCACTGTCCACCAAAACCAAGGTTGGCAATCTGACACTGGGCGGTACTCCACTCGAGTACGAGGACCAGCAGACATACCTGGGAGTCACCTATGACAGAAGATTAACATGGAAGGGGCACATCCAGAACGCAGAGGCAAAGGCCAGAAGAAAGCTAAACATCATGAGGAAGCTGGCAGGAACAAAGTGGGGTGCCAATGAAAGGATCCTCAAGACCATCTACCTAGGTGCCGTACGACCACACCTTGAGTATGGATCCAGCTCATGGATGACAGCAGCTAAATCTCATCAACAGAACCTCGACAGAGTACAAAACCAGGCAATGCGCATCATGACTGGTGGAATGAGATCAACACCAATAGAAAAAATGGAGCAGACAGCAGGCATCCCCCCACTTAGGAAAGGAAGGGAATGCAAAGCACTGATCTAAGCTGCAAAGTTCAAATCGTTCAACAACCACCCGATGAAGATCAGGCCAGCACAGCTGTTATCAGGAAGACTTAAAAGATCAAGTTTTATGAAAGAGACAAAATCACTTCAAAGGAAACACCAAGAAATGTTGCCAGCACAGATAAAAGACCCAAACCGCACACTTGATCCTCCGCCCAGGGAAAACAAACTAGAGAGCATAGCTATTCGCACCACAGTACCTCATCTCACAACCAAAGATAAGCACAGTGATGTGAGCATGAAGGCCCTGACCCTAGCCATGCTGGAAGAAATGCACCCTCAGGAGACATGGATAAGGATCTACACAGATGGATCAGCCAAAGATGCAATTAGGAGCGGAGGTGCTGGACTGCACATACAGTATCCAAACGGATAACATGAGTCAGCTGCAATACCGACAGGCAAACACTGCACAAACTACAGAGCTGAAGTCGAAGCACTGGTTCATGCAGCTAATACCATCAGCAGAACAGCAGACCACATTGCACAGATTGTCTTTTTATCTGATGCCCGCTCCGTCCTTGAGGCTATCACCAAAGGTAAGCTTCCACAACTTGAAGAAGCACTACAAACCATCAAATGCTTTCGGATAGCATTGCAGTGGATCCCCTCACACTGTGGAGTCCAATGAAATGAGGAAGCAGACAAGATGGCAAAGGTGGGTGCAGAAGAGAATCAGACAGAAAACATGGTTACCCATACAGAGATGAAGACTATCATCAAGTCACTCTATAGAACACCTCAATCAGAAAATGCCTACCATCATCTCTCGAGGCCAGAGCAAGTGACCATTTTTCGTCTCAGAACTGGACAAAACAGACTGAACCAACACATGCACAGGCGGTTCCACCTTACGACATCGCCCGCTTGTCCTTGTGGAGAAGCAGAACAGACCACAGAGCACATTCTTCAATGTTGCAGTACGTATCAGCTGCTGAGAGAAGAGATCTGGCCTTTGTCAACCTCTTTTCTTGAAAAGCTGTATGGGCCTGTGGCAGAACTGCAGAAAACCACAGATTTCATCTTGAGAACGGCTCTCCAAGTGTGATACCAGCGATCGAAAAGAAGAAGAAGACTATGGTAACCCAGTAAAATTAGTTTCAAAATATTCAACGGAAAGTTTATTAAATAATAACGGCATACAATTCGTACAGCTACGCGTAGTCCGTCATCAATTAAGCGTTCGGGACGAACTTTTCTATGCCATTCATGATGTCATTGATTGTGATGTCATCATATACGTCACGTAGTTGATTATGGTGTCATATAATTGATGGATATATTGGGAACGGTCCATTGGGGTGGGGGGGGGCTGATGCATTCCAGTTCCCCAAGCAATTGATGCATTCCAGTTCCCCAAGCAATGAATCTTTCCAGCTTATTCACCAATTAAATGACGCCATAATCGACTACGTGACGTGTATGAAGTCAACCAACAACTCAACATCCATCTGTGACAGACAGATACAGACAAAACAACGACAGCTGAGTAAACAGTTCTGATAAGAGTGATTTGATGATCTTCCTATGCTGAATACTCAGCGTGTGAATTATTCTCATGCATGTCTATTTCCTCATGCAGGCATGGTGACAATTCTTCGATGTTGAGCACAGAAGAGAGTGACTTGATTGTGTCCAGAAACGGACTTCTGAAAAGCCACTTTAGTCAGGTCTTCTACTAATATCTTGAAGGATTCTTCTTTGTTTTCATCACCAAGGAACAAATCATTCTAATCTTTTGGAACTGGAGGTGTGAATATTACTTTGAATAGTTTATCAGTTCTCTGCCTTTCTCGGCTCTGCTCTCACGCTTATTTGAACATAGCTATAAAAAATTACGTCAACGCGAGATGATGTTTACACAAAATAACTGGACGGAATAGATTCTGATTCTGTTGACCAAATGTCTGTGTAGTTCCGGAGGTCATCGTGTGAATGGTGCCTGGTCCATCTAGTATAACTACACATAATACTAGCGGAAGTCTCTCTGCTGTCCTACATTTCTTAGACACAATATGACATCAAACATGTTATCATGGAAAGGACCACGGCACTCATACGAATTTCAAAATATTCAGCAGGCATCATGTTGCGACCTTGGAACCCAGCTGTGCATTTTGAAATCGTTTTGACTGAGGATCGTTGCTTTCATCTATAATGTTTTCAAAAGGATTAACAGTAGCGAGTTAATCGCTCTACATCGGCGCCTATAGAGAATACTATTCATACTGCTTACAAAATTATATACAGGTTTGCTTTTGTTATATTCAAGTATATTTATAGGGCCTACCTGTACACACAGTTGACACCAGTGTTTCTCATGGCATCTAAATTCGTTGCTGTGCTGACGGAGGGGCGAATATTACATTTTGTAAATTTAGAGTTAACACCGCCTGTCGTTTACTGGTGAAATTAACTAAACATTACAGTACGCTGTGTAATAGCAAACACGCTGGTTAAGCGACAAATCACTGGTGGTGCGGGGGTATTTCCTTGACACGTCAACATGTGTTTCACGAACAGGCGAACATGAAATATTTATATCGCTAAGTACTGTTGGAATGAGAAATTGAAGGGGCGAAAATGTAGTAAATGCAACGAATTGTACATAACGAACAGGCGAATATTGGGCGAATATGCCAATCTCAACAGCTAAAAAAACGTTTCACGAAGAGGCGAATATGTATTTTAGTTAATTACAGCCTTATTAATTAGATAAACACATAATGGTAATATGTAGTCCGTAGAGGGGACCAAGCGCTTTCTATTGGTATGTCACTTTGAGTAATACATGTCTTTAAGAGTAGCATTATTTGTGATGATAAATACAGAAAACCCTGAATGCGATTTTCTCAAAACTGTGATTTTCGATATTCGGCCCATCGTCAGCATAGCGACGAATTGTGGAGGTCCCAGGGACCCCACATCTAGAAATCTGAGGGTCCCAACATGAAATCTGAGCGTCCCCAACTTTAATTCGGGATTCCCATGCAGTTTTTCTCATCCATGCTAAAATTAGAGTACCATGGATGCACAGCTATGAATTATGTGGGTCCCATGCTAGATTTTGTGGGTATATTTGTGCAAAAAGCTATAAACAAATTAATATTTAACAATCATACAAACTTTTCAGGGGTCCCATGGAACCCACTACCACATCCTTTGGGGGTCCCCAGTTGAATTTTGTGGGTCTATACCCTCAAAAGGACCCTTATAAGAAACCCTGGTTGACACACCGCGGAGTTAACCACGTTAAGCGCTCCTAGATTTAGTAAATTGTTTTTTAATAATAATAATAATAATAATAATAATAGTAGTTGTTGTTGTTGTTGTTGTTGTTGTTGTTGTTGTTCTTGCTGCTGTTGTTGTTGCTGGTGTTGTTGGTGTTTTTGTCATCATTGCGCCGTCGTCGTCGTCGTCGTCGTCGTCGTCGTCGTCGTCGTCGTCGTCGTCGTCGTCGTCGTCGTCGTTATCATTATCATCATTTTTATAATTATTATTATTATTATTATTATTATTATTATTATTATTATTATTATTATTATTATTCATTCATTCTTTTTTCTTTTGTCGGGTTTAACAAAACCACAGAGAGCCGGCAGATGTAAATCAACATCATGAAACGTGCAAGTTCTCCTATCGTAGACAGGGCTGCTCCAACCAAGATTCCAAAACAGTAAACCACAGAATACTCGACCTGCGTCATTTGCCAGAGGCCGTCAAATATAAAACTACATTGTATCACACCACTTGCTCTAGAGCGAGCTGCAGATGCTCGAAATGACAGATTAGCTCTCAGAGTGGAGTCAGATATAAAGTCTGATACATTTCCTCTAGACAAACAACCTCTCTGGCATGCAGATTGTCCTAACTATTATTTATTGAAAAAGAGCTATGACATGTATGAACTTGCTAGGATGAGACGTGTCAGCAGACGAGACTACCACACATGCTAGTAGAGTAACTCGATCAAGAAGTCTGTCTATTGATATGAATGGTCAATGTATTATATGTAAGAAAGTGTACAAACGATAAGGTAAATTACCATAGTCTACAGTGGCCGCACTCAATCATCAGCACACACGTCTACAAAAGGCCAGGGATCTTGGTGATTCTTTATTATTAATGAAGATAGGAAATTACTACGCTAAACCCATTGATACGGTGACGCGCGACATTCATTATCACAGGTTGTGTATGAACACATAAATGACACAGCTGAAAAAACGCTCAGGCGATGAACAGCAGTCTAAAACGTATGTATGTGAATAAACTCCATGTAGTGTTGATGCTTCCAATGGACCGTTTGAGTTTTAGCTATGCCACGTCCATCCCTAGTTAAGCTCCACCCACATCTCGCTCGTGTTGGGATGGCAGCAACAGCGCCCAGTCAAATTAGTTTCAAAAGATTCAACAGAATGTTTATTAAATAGTAAAAACATACAATTCGTACAACAACACTTAGTCCGTCTTAAATCATACGTTCGTGACGTACTTATCTACACCATTCATGACGTCATTGATTATAACGTCATCCTGCACGTCATATGAGGGATGGCTGAAGTGGAACGGTTCATTCTTATGACATTACCTTTAATGATTTAATTGTGAAAATACATGTACCATTGTTTGATGAGATGTCCGTTTTTCTACTTGTGGTTTTAAGTGCTTTAATATCGAACTCACTTAAAGTAGCAATGCATTGACACATGGGACTCATATAAGTGCCGTAATCACAAAAAGCGCTTGGAAGAACACTATGGGACTCGTAGTCTTTTTGCCGCAGACTTCGGGCTCAGAATTTGTGTGTTCAGCAGTTACTATCAATGAAGCATTAACTAAAATAATATCATTACAGGAAAATGCCACAAATTCAGATGATAAGACTTTGTTAGATGCTGCTCAGGTTATTATGGTACAGGGACATGGCCACATTCGACGGATGGATGAACGTACCAACACGAATGGACGGAAATAGCGGCATACGCACACACGAGCGCATCAGCGTCAACAACCCCTCACGTGAACGCACGCATACGCTTGAGAAGAGCCACGCCCAGACACGCACAGACGATTACACGACTATAGGATACGGCTGGATGATGAACACGCCCAGTGGCACGTGACAAACTAGAACCGACACGTCGCTAACCTTAGGACAGTCAATGGACAAACCATATACATTATAGTAGGAATCTTCACGCCCACACATGGAGCAATTAGTTAGCTCTCAGACTGGACGCTTTATGAATATAGCTCATAAAATTCGATGCATTTATGTTATAGCATGTTGCTATAAGATTGTTGTCTTTTATATGTTAATTGATAATTAGTTAGATTAGTTACATATACCTTTAGGCCACATTTACGATCACACACGCCATCACTTAATACACCCAGCTTTGTTGACATAACGACACAATTATATTTAAGAGTGGACAAACGTTGACGACGGATAGAGAGAGTTACGGTTATGGACTCTGACATACTTCGACATCGGGGACTCGGACCGCTAGTGATGGCTAGTGAATAGTGAGATTGCCAGCTATGTAGTTAGCGGGCTAGTCAGTTAGAGAGTCCAGCTTAATGTTAACTTTGTTATGTTTTATTAGAATACTTCTCTCTTAGGAATCGATTGTAGTTAAGTAGAATAGGTTTAGTATAGGTAAGCGACATGTGACTAGAATTTGGAATTATATGTGTAAACAATAGAATTAAGAAAGTTGAGTAAACGAGTCATCACTAATAGAATACAACTTTGTGTCATCCATTCCATCTATCTCCGCTAGAAGGAAGATCCCGGTCGGTACGCGAGTTGAGATGGTGGCGAGCAAATCCCCATACAGAACCACCCAAAGAACCACCCGTCTTTAACCCGGTATCACGTTGTTCACCGAATAACAAAGGACTGTAAGTTAGACTATGATACTTTTAACATTTCAACGGATGCAGCCCTAGATATTATACCATGTGCCAATTGGCATACTCAATCTCTCATATCAGTTGCTTGTCGACAATAAGTTAAAATTAGACAATGAAAACGTTGAATGTACCAATGAAACCAGGAACTACTTTCATCACAACATTTATTGTATGCAATATGTGGCCTGAAAACACCACTAACAGTTGAAATGGCATATGATGTCTATAATGAGGTAACCGACTCATGACAGCAATGCTGTTTAGCCTGATATGGTGTTAGAACAGCCATACAATGCAGATCTGAAACATAAGCAAGGTCTATCAGGAATACAAATGAACGAGAAAGCCAGAACCAAATGGCTGTATAGTAAACCTATTACAGCCAGCGTATCATGAAATTTGAGTGCAATGGTACACCTGAGTGTGTTATGCATGACTGATCATCATGAATCAGGACTAAACCAAGTAACCAAAAACAACTCTCTTGTGGTTAATGCACCAAATGCGATAGCTAAAATATGACAAATCCTTTTGTTGAACAAACGCCTGCTTTGTTGAACATTTCCACTGGGGAATGAGCTGCGGAGGATGTATGCGAAAAGGAGATTAGGGGAAATGCTATGAAAGAATGTTTTGAAGCGGGAGTTAAGAAACAGTCAGTTGTACAATTAAAAACATTTCAGTCTCCAGCAAAAAGTGATAAACCTACAAAAGGAAAGATAATGAAGACACCTCTACATTTCTAGCATATGGAAGAAAAAGTTGTGGAAACTACGGAAATTAGTGTTCACTGTCAGTATCTAGCAGATTGTGCAAGTACTACTTCAGAAGCAGACGGCTTTGTCAGTGTATCAGATGATCTTCTTCAACATTCAACAAACCTTCTTTTGCGTGCCTATGCGGGAGGCCAACTTTGTGTAAATCTTGGTCAGTTACGTACAATTTTTTAGCGGACCAACTGGTACATTGCGCAATCTTCCTCCATCAGAAGACGCATCTGCGTGGCCCATTAAACGGGCTTATCTTTCCACTATTATTATGAAATCTTCACACATTGCTAAAATTCCAGACATTCCATTTCAGAATTACGGCTGATTCATCAAGAGTTCTAAACTAACACCAATTCGGATGACGATCACTGCATTTCTGGAAGGACTTTAACATTCAGTGAAATGTTCCTGTAAACGACGGTGCGCTGGAAACCGTGCTTGTCACCGAAATAACATTACGTGTTACTTCGCTGGTTACTGCCGAGGAGAACTGGCGTACTACAGCCTCTGAGCTCAGAGACATTGACAGTGACGTTGGATAAATTTTTTGACTGTTTAGATAAAAGTAAAATTCAAATGTTGCAATAGCTCATGCAGAAAACAGCAGGTTTTAGCAGCAGCATAATTCTCAAAATTAACACCAGCTGTAAGTGGAAACGAAAATGTATGATCAAAATTGTCTTGTGGCATGAGAAAGATACAGTTATTTTCTCACAAGTATTTCCTAATGGACATTTCCACTGTATCAATCCACAATATGACGTCATAAACAACTACGTGACGTATAGAATGACGCAGATAAGTACGTCACGAACGCATAATTCACCTGACCAGAGTACCCACCCATCATATGAACTGTGCGATGTGTAGAATGACATCATAATCAATGACGTCATGATTGATGTCGATAAGTACGTCACGAACGCATATTTGAAGACGGTCTATGCGTTGTTGTACAAAGTGTTTGCTTTTACTATTTAATAAATATTCTGTTGAATATTTTGAAACTAATTTGACTGGACGCTGTTGCTGCCTATGGCAGCAACAGCGCCCAGTCAAATTAGTTACAAAATATTCAACAGCTTCCCTGTAGAGTTTTCAGGTAATTGATAGCTAGAGCATTTGGGGATCGATCAATCCCAACACGGCGAGGTGTGGGTGGAACTTAGCTAGTGATGGGCGGGGCATAGCTAAAAATGGAAAGGTTCATTGAAGATCGACTATGCGTTGTTGTAAGAATTGTATGTCTTTACTATTTAATAAATATCCTGTTTAATATTTTGAAACTAATTTGACTGGGGGCTGTTGCCTACCGTTATAGTTTTCTGGAAATTGATAGTCGGATAGTTCAGAGATCGATCTATCCCAACACGAGCGAGGTGTGGGTGGAGCTTAGCTATAGATGGGCGGGGCATAGCTAAAAATGGAAAGATCCATTAACCAGCGCATCTCAAACATGAATGCATGTTGAATGTTGGATTTGAAAGAATCATACACGTTGTATAACCCATAAGGAATTATACATTTATTGATGTGACTACTAATAGTGATGGTTTGATAATATTTTGTCTCGACATGAAAGATTAACTTGTACGATAATAACCATAATGATGTCAAAAACTGTATGGCACCCTTATTCTTACTTACCACGCAAGTTAGTGATTCACCTTGCAACAAATATTCGCATATTTAAATGGATTAAGAGGATTTTCATGATAATATTATGTGCAATGGACCTTTCCAAGTTTATCCATCGATCATATGACGTCATAATCAACTACGTGGCGTGTAGGATGACGTCATAATCGTGACGTTATGAGGGATTCAATATAGTCCGTCTTTAACGCTTAATAATCCGACACATTGTATAAATTGTTAGTCTTTGCCGTTTTAATAAACATTATGTTGAATATTTTGAAACGAATTTCACTGGGCGCTGTTGTTTCCATAGGCAGCAACAGCACCCCGTCAAATTAGTCTCGATATATGTAACATCTAACGTGTACAGTTTTCTGGAAATTGATAGTCAGCGCGTTCGGGGATCGATTGATCCCAAGACGCTCGAGGTGTCGGTGGAGCTGAGCTAGAGATAGGAGGCGCATAGCTAAAACTGGAAAGGTCCATAGTAAACATGTGCAAAACGGATACTTTTGTAAATGATTGTTTCAAAACTAATACTTGGGGTGGGTGGGTGGGAGGGGGAGGGGTGGGGGTGGGGGAAGCACTCATTTTGAGGCTTAGGGTGCCTGTCATGCTGTCAAAGGTTCATGTCATTCTTCATATTCCATAATTTTCATTGACTGTATTTGGAAAAAATGGCGAGAATTTAATAAAAATAGCGGGAATTTAGGAAATACCAGTGGTATAGTTCATAGAAGAAAATGTTACCTGATTTTGATTGTTTCAAAACTAATGATGAATGGGCCACATTACCTAAGCTAACATTTGCTTCTGTGAACTATACCACTATAATGGTGAACTCTTCGTTTATGTTATGATATTCGCATATCACCTCATTGCTTTCTTCGTTCGTGATGCCTGTCAACAACCAGTTGTTGGAAAAATGGTTTAAATTATCTTTTGAGTCCGTAACTACATATGAATACAAACAGATTCACGATTTTCTGATATAATTCAATCAGTTTATGTTATTTCCTAATTTTCCGCTATTTTTATTAAATTCTTTTTTAAATACAGTCAATGCGAATTATGGAATATGATATTCTTTTTAATTTAGATAGTCCAGACCACTAATTCATGCGACACAAATCAGTTTTGATCCAAACATCAAGCTACATTGCATAATGATCCCCGAAAGTGTGTTCTTACCTTTATGAAAATGGTCGGTATTTTCGCATTGGGGTAGTGCCCATTTATCTTCTATAAATACAGCCATGTGCAGTTCCCGGAGGTTTGTCATGTCCTATAATCTTTTAGAAGGTCCAATAATGTGAAAAATGGACACCAACCTTTGATAGCATGATGGGCACCTCAAAATGGGTGTTTGTACCACCCTAAGTAGGTTGTAACTTTATTGTATTGCCGTTAATTGTGTAAACTGCACTAGCAGTTTGAAGTATGTTTTCAAAATTTCTAAGGAATATACCCGGTAATCTTAATTATCATTTAAGAATAGCTAAAGATTTTAGCTAAGGACTGACACCAAATCCCGTTTCGCTTTCTTGAACTCTAAGTGATAAAGCAGTGGAGAGATTAAAGATGATACCGTCTCTGCAAATGGCCATACTCTATGATAAAATTGAAAATAAAATCTGTAAATGTAAAAGACATTATAAATAAAATCTTAAACCCCTTGCCATTTCATATCAAATCTATCACACCAGGACACAAAATCTCGGTACACACGCTACGACAAGTTGTACGCAACGAAACGGTGGCTGGAAATAATTGAACAGTGTCCTATTTCATCCACATTTTTCGTCCAACAAGTTGGTCCGTGTGTATCGGGTTTTTATCCAACTTGTATCCAACTTGTTGTATGCAACTTATTGGATCGTGTGTACTGTCGGAATCAACTTGTTGTATGCAACTTATTGAGTCGTGTGTACTGTCGGAATCACCTTGTTGTATGCAACTTATTGACTCGTGTTTACTGTCGGAATCAACTTGTTGTATGCAACTTATTGACTCCTGTGTACTGTCGGAATCAACTCGTTGGACAGTGCGTATCAATCTTTAGATCTTATTTACTCACCCGTTGAGGTCAGACTTAGCTGAACAGTCTGTGTAATTTGCGTGTCAGAAGATACTACCACCAACAATGTCTTCACAGTTGTATCGACATAGAAGGTTAGAGTTTCTCGCTTTGTGACCTTCTTCTTATAAATGGTTGACAAACCACCTCGTGAGCGTTCATCAATCAAACGGAGCAATTTGTCAAAATCAGCGTCACTTGTTGAGAAGAATATGTCGCCGCCCGTCTCCTCAGCTACCCGTCTGTAAAGGGCTTTATTAGCCGCACTGTTCATTTCACAGCCACTGGACACAGCAACAAAGATTATTATAGAGACGCCTTTCGCGTTGGCCCGCGCTATCACGGCTTCTTCCTTGTTCTTATCCTTGGCAGGAGCATCTGTTTGTGATGAAAGAATACGATTAAATATGCACAGAATATTGCCTGCCTCTAGAGTTTCTTTTACCTGATCACGGTATGTGGAAAGGTGAATGTGGAGAATAGAATGGTTATGCATGTACCTAAATGGCATCACAGACTATCATATAAGGGAAGGAAATGGAAGCAGCCATGAAGCGACAATTAACTATCTCAATGCTACAAAGCAACCAAGAGAGCCTCGCTATTCCTTTAGTGTCACAGTGTAAAAGGCTTTTTAATTTTCCTGAATGTTTTCAGATGTTTACGGATCTTGCGCATGGTTACTGATTTTCCTGTATCACGCCCAAAGTTGTGCGATCCTAGTGCATGACCAAATCATTTACTGTATCAAAATTTGAGCAAAATCGGATAGTAGATTTAACAGATGCAGAATTCAATCCGATTCGGATCCAGTTTCTTATCCGGATCACAGCTGAAGTCTGAAAATCATCTTGCACCGCAAGTTCCGTTGTTGTGTTAAAATTTGAAATCGGATCTGTAGATTTTGAGATACAGCTCTGGGCAGTAAGTCAGACAGACGGACGGGCGGGCGGGTGGGCTCGCGGGAACGCACGCACGCACGCACGCACGCAAGTACATGTGCATGTATGAATGCACGCATGCACGCACACACCCGATCGCAATGCCCTCTTCCCCTTACTGGCGGTGGAAATTAGAGTTATACAATCAGGGTCGCATCTGAAAATGAGACGGTATGTGTGCCATAATCTATCAACAGAGCCAGATTATTTGGCGCCCTGGGCTAAGGGACCTTTCCATTTTAGCCCATCTCAAACTAAGCTCCACCCACGCCACGTCCGTATTGGGCTCGATCGATCTCTGAACTCCCTGACTATCAATTTCCGGAAAAATAGACAGGTAAGCTATTGAATATTTTGGAACTAATTTGACTGGGCGCTGTTGCTATATTCAACAGCATGGTTATTAAATAGTAAAGACATACACTACGTTAAAGACGGGCCAAATTGAATCAATGGAGATAATGATTATTACGTCATCTTACACGCCACTTAGCTGATTACGACGTCATAATGACGTCAGATTGATAGATTGATACTCTTTCCCGTTTGCCCTTGCCTTAATCTGGCTTTGCGACTATCAATAAAATTGCGAAATTTAAGATGAGATTAGTACCCTTTTAACTATCCCCATATGTGATCTTCCTCTTCCATCTGGTGATTGATGCACTGCGGGAGATGGCAACAGGTTGATACATCCGCGCTGCAGGGAAGTGATGCTGTTGCCACGGGAATGGAGGGATCCGATATGTCACTCACGTACATGACGCCGTATTCAATTACGTCACATGTCGGCTGACGTCAGAATACATGGTGACGAATTATCTCCGTCATGAACATTGAAATGTCCGTCAAGTATACGAATTGTATGTGTTTGATGGATTTACAATTTATTAAACATTATGTTGTATATTTCGAAACTAATTTGACTGGGAACTGTTGCTGCCAACATGTAGGCTGATGTCATAATACATGGTGACGTATCTAACACTGAAAATCCTGTAAAGTGTACAATTTTATACGTCTACTAATTAAGAAACTTTCTGTTGAATATTTTAAAACTAATTTGACTGGGCGCTGGACGCGCTTGTTGCCATGGACGGCAACAGCACTCTGTGAAATTAGTTTCAGAATAGTCAACAGGTTACCTGTATAGTTACCTTGAAATTGCGATCTGTCAACTCAGGGTTCAAAATATATGAATCGATTCCAACACACGGAGAAAAGCTTAGCTAGAAATGGATCCCTCTATTTAAGAGGCTATGTGTGTTAGATCTAGCAATTCAATATAAGGAATCATGCCCATAAACCTCTTCTATGCCATCAGTTTAACATCACCAGTTTATCGCTCAATCATATGACGTCATAATCTATTACGTCGCATTACGTCGCATGTATGCTGACGTCATAATCAATTACGTCATGAATGGCATAATTAAGTTATAAACGCTTAATACGATGTCAAGTTGTACGAATTGTATGTCTTTGCCACTTAATAAACATTCTATTGAATATTTTGAAACTAATGTGACTGGGCGCTGTTGCTGCCATGGGCTTACAGCTTACCTGTACAGTTTTCTTGAAATTTCGATTCGAGGGTACCGGGACCGATCGATGCCAACACGGGCAAAACGTGTGTGGAGCTTAGCTAGAGATGGGCGGGCCATAGCCGCATTAAAGCTGGCTTTCTCCATTCAGTATAGTCGGTAGTAGAAAAATACCACCTCCCTGATCACCTCCCTCAACTGGATTTCCATTTAGACAACTGGATTTCCATTTAGACAAATGGCCATGGCCAAGAATATAAAACTGCCGTGTGGACCCAACTGTCCGGGAGAACCATAAATACATACAAGATACCCAGGCCCTACAACCATCAGCCCAAGGTTTAAGATCTTGATATAGACTTTATCAAACATGAATTATAATACATGCAAATGGCTTATGCGAGGTAAGCCTTTTCGATGCTTAAGGAACTGTGTTGGAGAATATTGTGCGACACACAATGCTCAGATTCAGAAAGCTGCTGTTGAGCCGAAGCCGTGCAGAGAATGCGGGACAGGTATTTATACAGACTGTGGACTATGTAAAGCATGCGGGGGGGGGGGGGGTGGGGTGTAAACATTCCAACAGAATGAGCTACAAGAAGGTCTGTGCCAGGAGAAAGTTCAGTTTAGTTATGGAAGAACATAAACGCCTCATGCCACGCATTTAGAGACAGTCATCCACAGGGATATACACCACCCACAGGTACTGATCGCCACACATGATAGGGTCTGAACACCCATTTAGAGACAGGCATCCACAAGGATATATACCACCCGCAGGTACTGATCGCCACACATAATAGGGTCTGAACGCCCATTTAGAGACAGGCATCCACAGGGATATACACCACCCACAAGTACTGATCGCCACACATAATAGGGTCTGAACGCCCATTTAGAGACAGGCATCCACAGGGATATACACTACCCACAGGTACTGATCGCCACACATAATAGTGTCTGAACGCCCATTTAGAGACAGGCATCCACACGGATATACACCACCGACAGGTACTGATCGCCACTTACTGCAACACCCTCGAAGATGGCCATAATGGTTTAAGATCTAATATATAGACCTTGCATCAGGGTTACTGTAAGTCAGAAATGTTTAAGATCTAAATATAGACCTTGCATCATGGTTACTGTAACACAGCTTCGAGTGATGGCAAAGCAATTCGGTCTTAGAGGCTATTCTAAGGCCCGCAAAGCCGACCTGCTCCAGAAATACAGCTCCTGCACGCGAGCTTGTTAAACATTTATTGGATCGAGGGGGGCTCCCATAGATGGCTATGATCCGACAACCGACACAGTATACCAGTTTAATGGCTGTCACTGGCATGGATGTTCACAACACCTGCGAGGTGAGGATGCTGATCAAAGATACCACAAGACGGTCGTGAGAGACAAGAAACTGAGAGCATCTGGACGCACGCTTGTGGTACAGTGGGAGTGCTGTATAAAACGATGTCCAAGCGTCCACTCCCCTGTGCGGACAGTACCATACCCACACTTTATTGTCTATGACTTTGAAGCCCTTCTAGATGGGATCAAGATTCAGCCTACAGAGAGTCTCACGATCGAGAGTGCCCACATACCAATCTCGGTGTCAGTCGGCTGCTCCTTGGATGGTAGCATGATCTCGCCAACTCACCTCTGCAATGCTAACACCAAAGTGTTTATCTCAGAGTTCATGCAGGAGATCCAACTACGAGCCTCCACGATCTGTACAAGGGTTCAGTCATAGTATCTACCCGCAGACTTGGACAAGTTACCAAAACGACAGCAGCGACTTATCAATGAGTGGTGTGACCAGGTGCCTGTGCTCGGATTCAACTCTGGGTGGTACGACCTGAACCTCATCAAGAAGTACTTCGTGGATGAACTTACTACTTCGTCCAAAGGAGCAGTGAAAGTCGCCAAGAAGGCTAGCCAGACAATGTTCCTCATTACACCTGAACTGAGGTTTCTCTATGTAATCAACCACCTCGGCCCAGGGGTTTCTTATGAGAAATCGATCAAAGCCTACGGTTGCATGCAACAGAAGAGCTGGTTACCTTATGAATGGTTCGACTCACCTGAGAAGCTTGACTATCCTGGACTACCTGATTATCCTGCGTGGTGGTCCAATCTCAAAGGGAGTTACCTTCTTGAGTTGTCAGAGTAGAAAGCTTGTAAGCAGACCTTCAGAGATCTGGGGATGAAGACGTTTGCTGACTGGTTGCGATATTACAACAACTTGGATGTTAGCCTGTTCATTGCAGCCTTAGAGAAGATGTGAGAATTCTACACAGAACGAGGTATAGACATTCTGAAGGATGCGGTGTCACTTCCTGGTGTGTCGCGTCAGTACTTACTTCGTGGTACTGCTGAACATGAGCCGGATATTAGCCTTTACTCTCCAGGCAAGGAAGCTTACGAGATGTTAAATTGTGCTGTTGTTGGGGGTGTGTGAGCATTGTGTTCACGAGATATCATGAGTCTGGGGGTTACCCGAATTCGTCAAGGTAAGCGAGTATGTCAACGTCGCCTTGGTTATGATGCAAATGCTCTGTATTTGTCAACCATGGCCTAAGCAATGCCTTGTGGTAAAGAAACTGTACGACGGTGGGGTGGGGGTGTAAGCAGTGATATTGAACCCTTTAAGCAGGATCTGCTAGCGGATCGTTGGTTCGGGTTGAGGTCGACATTGAGGTATCTAAAGTGTTATGGCCAAAGTTCGAGGAGATGTCGCCCATCTTCTATAATCGTGAGATCCCAGAAGAGGCTATACCTTCGGAGATGCTTGCATACTTGATAAAACAGGTCGAAAAAAGTCTACAACTAGCCAGCTCGTTGGTGCACTCTCTGGTCAGAAGAGGGTATTGTATGCACCAACTCTCAAGTGGTACCTTGCCCACGGGTTAGAGATTACTGCTATCTATCACACTATAGACTACACCTCACAGAAACCTTTTGAATGGTTTGTAGACTCTGTTACTGAGGCACGTCGTACCGGGGATGTTGACAAAATTAAGCCTTGTTGGATGATCTCTTCAAACCCCTCGGCAACAGTGCATATGGGAAGCTGATCGAGGCATTAGAATGCCATACCAACACGAGCTTCACTAAGGATGAACGAGCAGTAGACAGAGCCTTGCATAGCACATGGTTCAAGGATCTAGAGGAGATCGGGGATTCCTACGAATTGCAGAGCCGTAAGGCAAAAATCACCATTCTTCGCCCCTTCAAGGTGGGCATAGCAGTATATGAGCTAGCGAAGCTGCGAATGCTGGAGTTCTACTATGACTTCCTCGACCGCTACGTTGCTCGTGACAGCTTTGAGTACCTCCAGATGGACACCGAATCTGCCTATATCGCCATAGCAGGCTCCAACCTCGATGAGGTGATATGCCCAGAGATGCAAACGTAGTATGAGGCCTGCAAAAGGGGACTGGTTGGCATGGGACAAATGGTCTAACTGCACTCCGGGATTGTTCAAGCTCGAGTTCGAAGGCACTCGTGGTATTACTCTCTGCTCCAAGTGCTACTACATGGAGAATACAGACCACTGGAACAGCAGAAACCCGCAAGTTCTAAATGACATCTCCTGGCAGCGGTTCTACAGCGCCCTCCATGGTGTAGTAGACAGAGCCACCAATCGAGGCCTACGCATGCCCAACCAGGATATGGTGACGTATGCACAGGAAAACTCGGATTCTGCTTTCTATGATAAGAGATATGCGCTACCAGATGGTGTCCACACCGAGCCCATCGAGTATCATGTTAGCACCCTAGGGGGTGGTAGCTGTGTGTCTTCAGCTATGAAGCTATGACAAATGGTCGCCTAGGCACTCCGTGCTGACGTGACACGTAGTACAGTGTAGGCCGCCCCTCCGCCTCCACATACCTGTCAAGCCTGTGAACATCTATCGACCAGTTAGGATCTGCTGCACGCCGTCGACCCCCTTCCAGCTCACCAGGCTCACATAGGTACTGAACCAGAGAGTCAGGTGGTAGGCATGCTTCTCCCTTGTTCGCTCCTCTAGAGCTGTGACCAGCAGAGTGTCTGATAGCCTCTACCGGCTTCTTCCCGATTAGCCTAGTAACCTCGGGATTGGATCTCTCCACCACAGCAGGCAGCCCTCTCACCCATATTCCAGAACATTCACTCGGCGCGGCCATTTCCTGGCCGTCTTGGTATGGGAACAGTCTCTCTGCCAGTGACCGATTCCACCATTCAACTATAGCTTGGGCACAGTGATGCTCTACCTCGCCTCGCATAACTGCCACACCATGTTTCCGCATGAGGGCTGCAGTCTCCCCTCTGAACTCCTTACCCTCATCCACCTGCAACAATTCCGGCCACTGGAGGGGATTTTCCGGAATTCCTGGGCCACCTGACCAGCTGACTTGTCTGTGAGCGGTACTGCCACCTTGTACATGCTGGCGAGATCGACGATGGTGAGGGCATACTTGTAGGTCTTACGACCCATCGAGTCGTGTGGAAGGAATAGAACATCTGCCTGGTGAACTCTGTTCGGGACAGTTTCCACGAAATGGGCATGCCTGATGTGCCGTGGACGAGGTCTGTATATCTTCCACATCGCCTGCCGGCTGAGCCACTGGCTAACTGTCTCCAATGTGAAGTTATGGCCCTTGCGACGTGCAGCCTCGAGTAGTTGAGGGGGCTCATGGTAATATCCACCAGGCTGGTAGTAGAGTTCCTCAAGAAAGATGGAACTCCAAGATTTCATCACTGACGTCCACTCCCATCCTGTCACGCATGGCCTGGGTGATTTTACCACTGACGTCCACTCCCATCCTGTCACGCACGGCCTGGGCGAACTCCAAACAGACGAACAGATGGCCATCATTCGTTCGACTATCACTGAAGACCTCCTCAAACACCTCCGTACACTGGCGTCTAGTCTCTTCTGGATCCTCACTGAACGGGAGATTATCGACCAATCCTCGGAAGTTAAGGGACTTAACCAGGTCATACAGAGATGCCATCTTCATATAGTATGGCTTAAATGTTCGGCGGCCCAGATGGCCGCGAGCACTATGGCAACGTACGGTAGCCAAGGGCCTGCGACTCCGAAGAATGTACCTACTCCTGAGGCGATGGCTGGTATGGCTTCAGAAATCTTCTCCACCACATGGAAAGCATTGTTGGCGATCTTGCGGACTGTCTCTCCAGCCTTCGTTGTGAACAGACTGATAAGAGCCCCAACTTCTGCCAGCGGACTGATAGAACCTTTTACGTAAGTGCAATAGATTCCTTTCGCAAAGTGTACTAGCTTGCAGGATTCAGGCTCTTCATCATCATACTCACTCATGGTCTCCGCTACATCGTAGTCTTCTGTATCATCATCCTCATCATAGTCCCCCTCATAGTCCTCGTCATCTATATCCTCGACTGGATCTTCATAAGCCTCTGGTTCATACATTGCTCTGGGGATCCGTAGCTGGGGGACAGCTATATAGTAGCTTTAAACTGTAGTCTATAGCATGGCATCCGCAATCTTGAATGCGGGCATGTTTGGCTTAGCGAACTGGGGACTCAGATTCGCCGACAAGAAGGTGGCAGAGGTCGAGCGTGAGCGTCATAACCAGGCGATGGAGAAGCTGTCTAATGAGAAATTTGAGTACAGCAAAGTCCTAAAGCATACGCGGCAGAGGGAGGCACGCCGACGGCAACTCCGAGCTCAGGCCAACCAGAGCCTCAAAGAGGCAGATGAGAGTCTCGATGAGTACTACGAGGCTGTATCTGAGCCAATGCTCGACTATGAACCATCGACAGGTCAGAAGACAGCAGAGCTTATAGTAGTGGTGGCAGCTGCAGCGGTGATGACAGGAGTTGTGCTCTACGCATGCTCAAGCTGAATACCTGATGTGTTCGACACGCATACCTTAGCATAGCCAAAGTAAAGTAGCATCACACCTAATGAGCGAGTCCCAGATATGAGATTTCCGATGTTGAAGCTGAGCTGGGTGCCCTGATTAGGTGGGATGTCCCTGCCCCTGAGGTGGTGACGGCCCTCGAGTGCCGACTCGAGGTCGTCGCTTCCACTGGTTAGGCGCAGAAGTACATATGACTTAGTTTTCTGTCTGTAGAGTTGGCCATCAGCCAGCTCGCGTACCTCACCAAGAACATTGGTCCCAGCAACCATAAGCTTGAAGTCGTCTAGTTTATCCACCTGCTGGATGGCTTCTCCCTTCTAAACCAGGACCGCAACAGCGACACAGTCCGATGCACCACGATGCAATGTCAGCTCTACCCGTTGGTTAGCTGTGGCTCGGACCTGCCGGTGTTCTCGCTCCACATGCACGATCTGCTGTTTGGAACCTGTTTGCTTCAGCTCCTGGTCATTCTCGTCATGCCAGACATGAAGTCTTGGAGCATTCATCGTCTCATCTGCGAGCTGCTCAGTGTACACCCAGAGGAACAGCCTATCCTGCATGGCAGCCGGATTCATTCACACCCCACAGCATAGTATCCCTTTCCCTTCGCATAGAAGGTTGGGCCACGAGCTAGCGGACCTAGGACTCGGTACTCATCGTTCACATAGGTGGTGTCCACGGTGCTGTTGCTCTGCACGATCTCCCACATGTTCAGAACCTGCGGGAGCTCTACCGTCTGTTCTATTGTGCTCTGAAGCTTGAACTCGAGTGTCATGCTCTTGATCTCGTGGATCTGTGCCAAGATTGCAAAGTCGATGTATTTCCCAGCAGCAGACAATGGGTTCTCATCGTGTATACTGGGGTGAATGACTGTCAGGCAGTCCTTCCGTGGATCAGTGCGGTGCAATGTCGTGAGTTCAATGACCCCATCTGGATGTTGCACATACTGCAGCATGTTTCAGGTCTGGGTATCTAGAGGGCTGCCATGTTTGCTAAAGTTCTCCAGCAGATTGTCTATAGGCGGCAGGACAAGTCGGCACGACAGCCACGGCATGCACTGTCCCACTGTGACCGGGTCCGAGGACTGCTTCGTGACATCAACAGTATCCATGTGCAAGCCAATTTCACCCCGCCGTCTGATGCGGAGATACTGGCCGCCATAGAGGAAGGAGCACCAGCTCGTATTACAAAAGAACTCCTGACTAGAATACTCTACCTGAAGTTTGACAGCATCCAGGGCAGAACACTCGACCTACTCGTGGCCCCAACAAACAGTCCTGTCATTCTAGCTCTCCAAAAGGCGAGGGTCGACCCTAAAGATCTACTAACGGTCGGGAGGTGGGCTGCCATATTTAGCCTCCATAGCCAGGAAGAGCGAGATATGCTGGATAGCCTCCAGTCTGGAGCAAATAACTACTTCAGGGAGGAGGTCAGTACCGCTGTAGTGGACAGCCACGACACCGGTCATGCAGAAGGTACTCAGGAGGGGTTCACTGTTGGCTGCAAGGAGGCTGTTGAGCACATCTTCAACGAAGAAGGGCACATGAGATTGGCCAGTGATCTGGCAGCATTTCTGAAATTCCCAGATAACTACCAGGACTAGCTCTTCAAATCCGCTCGCAAGTCAGATGCTCGTCGTGCATGGACAAAGTGGATCTTCCATGAGAAGTTCCAGAAGAAGAGAGCCCTAGACTCTGACCCTCAGTGGGTAGAGTTTACGCGACAGGCTTCTGACGAAGTTCTTCAACCTTCTGACGAAGTTCCTTAAGCTTCTGACGAAGTTCCTCAAGCATCTGACGAAGTAGCAGAGACCGCGGACGAAGTAGCGGAGACTGTGCAGCCTTCTGATGATTGAAAAAAGTTGCGGCAGTTGTGACAGTCTGTCAGCA
The DNA here is from genome assembly GCA_034401795.1 of Chaetoderma sp. LZ-2023a. Lineage (NCBI taxonomy): Eukaryota > Metazoa > Mollusca > Caudofoveata > Chaetodermatida > Chaetodermatidae > Chaetoderma > Chaetoderma sp. LZ-2023a. The sequence goes on along the minus strand of CM067371.1, from coordinate 84,505,040 downwards.
ATGATGCGTAGAGCAGGAGCAGGCTAGTTTCCTGGCTGGATTCAGCTTGTATGTGAAGGTCTGCACCTTTTCCAGTGTGTCAACTCACCTGTATCCTTGTTGCTAAAGATGAAGTGGTACAGCTCAGCTTCCCTCTGTACACCTGCGATACACTCCCCATTGGTCTCCTTGAGGGTTAGGCTGTCGTATATGATCTCGAGCAGGGCACGTCCACACTTAGAGCTGAAGTATAGCAACCGGGCATTGTGGCGGATGTCTGGTGAGATCTTGCGGGTGTACCTCTGAAAGAGGATGAAGACAGTTATCTTTGTGTGCCAGATGCGCCTGGTGATGTTGCTGAGGTAGATGACTGTCTTCTGGTCCATTGCAGGGTCATCGATAACTAGAACAAGTGGTTCTCTCAGTCGGGCTGCCAATAGCTTCTCCATCAGTGCTTGCAGGTTCTGCGTCTTGGTGATTGGGCCATTGTACCATTGATCATTACTGTCAACTGCCCCAGTGGCGGAGTCAGACACCAGAAGGATGTATTGAGAGTGTAGATGTTCGGCCAGGAGAGCCCGCAGCAAGATGTTTTTTTCTGTGTCCTCACGGGGCAAAGATCAGCACCACCTGGCCAGCATCGGCCGGCCTACTGTCGAATGGTACAGACATACGTGCGGAGGATGGTTAGCATTTGGTCGGCAGTAGCCTCGACTATATCTGGGGGGACTAAACGGCAGCACTTCCTGCACAAGCTCTTTCGGCTGCAAAGCGGGGAATCCTGCACCTCCGGTGGATAAGAAGGATGCAATGGAGGCGTCAAGCATGAAATCCCAGCAGCAGCTCAGAAGACAGCGTAGAGGGCCTGTGTCAGCACCCACAGTGTCTAGCACATCCTGTATCTGTATGATATATGCACGGGAAGCCAAGCCTATCCTGTGGTCTTAAATGGCAAATTCAAGAACCCTAACACCTTCACCTCTGGTAGCCAGAGGATCATCCTGCACCTCCGGCGGATATGAAGGATGCGATGGAGGCGTCAAGCATGAAATCCCAGCAGCAGCTGAGAAGATAGCGTAGAGAGGGCCTGTGTCAGTACCCACAGTGTCTAGTACATCCAGTATCTGTAAGATACACGGAAAGCCTGTGGTCTTACTCAGTGTCCAAATTAAAAACCCTATCTTGTTCACCTCTGGTAGCCGGAGGCTGTCGATAGCAACTGCATCTGTTTGGCCGTTGACAGTGATGCTGTTCAGGCCTATCTTGAGCTTCCCTCCATCCTGGATGAATGTGCTCCGTGGTCTCCGGAAATCCTTAACCAGGTCCTGTGCATAGGACTCAGCCATAATCTTGATGGCTCCAGCCTCATCGACTCCGAACATACCGCGCATCATCGCCCTCTCCTTGATGCCCATCCCCTTGTATACAGTCTTGGCCTTGTTAATGGCCGATTGTCCTACTGTATCAGTGTTCCCGATGAGATCTCAGGCTGGGCTGGAACCTCAGATCTCCTGCGGGTCTCCCTTCTCATCGAAGTCTAGGAAGGAGATAGGGGCATCAGTGTCCTCTGAACCGAGGCGTGCCTCGCCCAAGTGAGCAAGATCGCCTAGCTCTGTGCTTTCTAGGTCTGTGAGTGACAGAGTCATAGTCATATGCAGACGGCTTAATCCTACCAGTCATACCTCCAGTGAAATAGTTGGGCATAGGAGGACCACGCAGTCCGCCAAGGGAATAGGTAGCAGTGCTCAGGGTACTGGCCCTCTCTGCAGGGGCACACCTTGTGGGCAGTCCACCATTCCCGGGCATTGGCAATCCTCAGTCCGCATGCTCGACTATGGGCTACATACCGCCCTCCGGCACGCCATGCCTCATATGCTGCAGGGGTCTCATGATCCATCTCTCACTATTCTGAGGGGTTAAACGTAGGCGACGATGATCTCAGCCATTGCACTCGTTGCTAGCCCTAGAACCGCGGCCTCCATTAGTGTAACACGTTCACCAATGATCTTGGCGGCAGCAGTGTAGGCGGCACCACTGAGGGCGATCTTTGGGATGGGGTGAGTTATTCCGAGACAGTGCCCAGCCACCCCACTCACCACTGTAGCGAGGACAGCTGCAGCGGCGGCAGGAAGAACCTCACTTCCACCTGTCATCTTCACCACGCCACGTTAGTGGCGACATGGACTGCCAGAGGTTTTGCTTTGGTCAGTAACTTCTGTGTTTTGGTTCGCAGCAGTGTCTCCACCTTCTGAAGACTCGCCTGGCTCTCGGGCAGTTGCTTCCCGATCTGTACCATTGATGTCATTGTTTAAGCACTGAGTATACAACGCAGTTAAATGTCTGCATCCCCTATCGAGAGAGCTAATAAGATCTTCCCAGTCTGCGTCTGCCAGGTGGCCGGGTTGGTACTCAGGAATATTCTTCTCTCTATTGAGACATCTTAAACATGTCCGGGCTCACGCTATGCGAGAAGTACTATGATGTCTTCTGGAGGGAGTTGAAGGACTACAAGAAGAAGACACCAGATGAGCTCGCTCAGTTCTCTTGTGCTGAGCTGACAGAGGAGCTGACAGCTGTGAAGCTTCATCTAGGATTTGGCAAGGGACAGATCTGCTTCCTCGAATAGCTTATCATGGACGGGAGTATCGTCGAGCAGCTCCTGTCAGATGTGTTCCAGCAGTTGCAGACCGCCATGGACTCACCGGACCTAGAGCTGAACAAGGCTCTGCGATACTTCAAGCTGGAAAAATGATGTGCTGCCGAACCCTCCAGCCCTTTGATGTGCATGTTGGCAGCGGGTATAGGGGCTGTAGGGCATGCCAAGCTGGTTCTGTGTCTCAACGTGGTCCCCACTACTACTGTAGAGAGGCAGGATAGTTTTATAGTTGATTTGCTAGCGGCGGAGTAGGCTGATCCCGAGCGCCACGATAGCTAGGCCTGACACCACACACAGAGCTACCATGGGAAGCGGTGTCGCGTCGACTGGCTGCAGTATTGGGGCGCCTGGATCTACCACGTCGACTGGCTGCAGTGTCAGGGTCGGAACGACTGTATGGCTCGTACTACGCGTAGGTGCATTGATGGCAGTGTTGAAGCCGCAGTGGACACCGGGGGAACTCCCCTCGACTATCATGTTGCTATAGCCTCTGACTTGGAGGTCCTCGATGTTCACGATCATGTTGATCGGAATCAACCATAGGTGTGGCGAAATAGCAAAGTCAAGTTTGCGACGGGCCTTCTGCAATCCCTGCTGGAACTTAGCAATAAGACTACTGGGGGTCTGCCACGATGATCATATCCTCAACAAGACTGATGAACATGGCCTGGACCTCTGCTTCGCTGACACCATCTATGGAATGACGCAGCTTGGTCTGTGTTGTAAGGAGGCAGTAGCACAGTGCTTCCGGGGACTGGTTGATCCGAATGATCCCTGCTGGTGTGAGGCCTGAGGTAGTGTGTGGGACAAAGTACTTCCACACATCTGGATAGTCCTGCCACAAGCCAGTGATGTGCATATTTTGCACCAGCGCTCCAGGGCCAGAGTCTGGATCGAACGAGAATGTCGCTGTCTTCCGACAGCCTATTCATCGGGGGGTTCGATAGGGGAATCGTGAGTAGTCACGTCTCGAGTCACTGTACATAACCCCTAGACCACTGTTGTCACCACCATGTCACCGATAGGCTGGGTGAGCGCTGAACTCTCTCTGTAGTCTGACGGCCGCTGAGACGCTATGACTGTTGAGCTGTGGGTCGAAGGCGTTTGTATCAGGGAGGCTTGCACCCAGCTCATGGAGGAATCGTCGCACCATGAAGTACACGTGGAATCTGAGACAGCTGGCGAAAAGCACAGCTTCAGGAGTACCAGAATATGAGTGAAGCAGGGTGGAACTTACTCCACATCCTTCCATGGCACACCACACGGCAAAGTTCAGCTGCTGATTGCAGTATGAGAGGTTTGGAGCAGCCATCCAAGTATGAGCTTGCTTCACATCCTTGATAGTGATGGGGCGGTTGGTCAGCGGTCGTGGGTTGACGGAGACGCTGGTTCGGGACCGTCTATCCACTGTGATGGAGAACGGTGTTAGCTCTGGTATATCATCCAGTAGACCTCTCAGGCCAGTCAAGGGTGTACCTAGGAGGGGCAGTTGGCTCTGGATGACTGTTGTGAGGTTCAGTGGGAAGGCCATCTATAGTGGTGTTCTTAAAGCTACCGTTCAGGCAGCACACTATTTGCAGTCGTCTCGAAGCGACCTCGCCGTAACATCTCGTTTTTAAATCCATATCAACCCGCCCGCTGGAGCCTTTGAGGTATTGCTGTCGTACTTTAGGTTTCTCCATGCGGTACAGGGCTTGGACCTTCAATATATGGTGGTACTCTTCATCGGTGACCTGGCCATCCTCGAGAGCTTTGCTGACAGACTTGTCGATAGTCCATAGCATACTCTGTGCCAGTGCCACGTACTTAGCATGCTTCTCCAGCCTCCTTGTGATCTGCCGCTGCCCCAACCCCAAGCCCGTGGCCAAGAGAGTGGCGGCTAGTGTCACGCCACCAAGCGGGATAGCGACGATGGGCCTCACCCCTGTAGCGAGAGTGGCCACAGCTGCCACCCCGGCACTGGCTCCAATCACACCTGCAGCAGTGGTTGTACGCGTGATGACGTTGTAGGCTGTCTTATATCGCCTGCATGTTCTGCTGTACTTTTCTGCCTCATGGACGAGATTCTGTCTGATGGTATCTATCTGCTGGAGTCGCCAGCCGTGTACTGTAACCCCCTCGTCAGCCGTTAGGGAGGGGTATATTTCTGGTTGCTTCCGCCACTCTGATTTTGCCATAGTATACCTGGAGATTAAACCTGCATCACCTGCAGAATCTGCTCATGAGTCATAGAAGGGTTCATTTTGGAGAGCCTGGCGAACCGTGCCAGCTTGCTGGTTTCGAGACAGACGTCTCTTAGAGACAGGTCATCCAGCACTATGTCAGGTGCCAGTAGCTTTCTGAGACGTGATATCTGGAACTTCACCTTATCACCAAGATAGTAGGTCCGCCGCTGGATGGTTTTCTTGGTCTTACACTTCTGCGCCATCTCCTCTTTCCACTGTATGACATCTGGCTCATCCTCGTCTGAGAAGCCACCTGGCTCATCCTCGTCTGTGAAGACATCTAGCTCATCGTCGTCTGTCAAGACTCCTGCGTTCAGCTTACTCTCCTCCAGGAGGGCCTGCCAGTATCAGAAATTTTCACTGTTCCTTCGCCTCCATGCAAGGCTTGTGTTCTGTTGATACCAGTTTTCCCGCTGTAGTCGCTCTCCTTCTTGTTGCAGTGCGAGCCTCTGTTCGTTTAAGGCCTTCATCTGTGCATGGGTCATGAAGGGGCGAACCTCTTTCTTCATCATCTCGGCCAAGGTCAGATAATGCTGATATGATATCATGTCAGGTCAATGAGTAATAAGAGTGTAAACTCTAAATGGGCGTCCGATATCCCATCCATGCTGGCATATATGTTAATGGAGGGGCTGTCAAACAGGTGATTTACAGGTGTGAACTGGCTAGGACTGATAGCTTTCCATAGGTTGCTGTTGGCACCTGGGAGATACTCTATCATGTCCCGGCCGACTTCTACTAGTGAGCTGCTGTGTGCACTGCCCGGAGGTTGATGTAGCACATCGGCGTGTATGTATGTTGTGCCCCGCTGGGGCACCTCGATGAGGACCCATTCTACACGGTACTGTACCACCAGTCTCCCCTCTAGAGAGGGTGAGATTATGTTCTCACCACCGGAGAGCAGCAGTCGGACAATCGGCATGGTTATATGTCTTGTTTAAACCCCTCCTATAGCATGCTCTGGAACCCATATTTGCTCACTCGACTGGTCTTGCTGACTGGCAGATGTGTACGCAGTTGATGCTGCCAAGGTAGAAGAGAGCGATGGCAACTCATTTGCCCTACAGTATGAAGCAATCTCAAATGCAGTCTCCCTCCACCCCATTGGTGGTGATGGGGTGGAGCTGCTCGCAGACCTCAAGGATGTGACGAAGGAGCGCCTGGGTCGCAATATAGATGGCCACAAGATCGTGTTTCGGTACGATTTCCCGAAGAGGAAGTACATCCTCGAGCCGTTAATTGAGCTCTCGGATACAGAGGTGGCAGACATCAACACCCTAAATAACGACCTCAGCTTTCATCTGGTCAAACCCTCTTCGAGCGGCGCCCCGCCGATGGCCCATGATGGCCTGCTATTGACCCTGGCAAAAAACCTGCAGTTCATATTTGAGAACAATGAAGTGTGGTACCGCGCTGGACCTGGGGGTGACTGGCAAATATGGTTGCCCCTATACAGGCCTCCCGCAATCATTGACATAGAGGTTACTCCCCTCTCCACTGTTGTGAAAAAGGATGGGACAATTCGAAAGCTCTACAATCGGGGATCATCCTTCCTCACGTACATAGGTGAAGGTGTCTCCCTGACGAGGGTGGGTCACCGGATCGGGGTTACAGGTGGAAAGCGCCTGCTGCGTGGTCCATTCGATCGACTAGAAGAAGCTGTTAACCTCCAGGAGGGTACCCTATGGGTAAATTGTGTGTCACATGTCTCCAAAATCAAGGGTATTGTTAAACTGCTTCAGTGAGTCGGACTCACTAGCCCGCAAACGACTCATATAGTCCTAGAACTACGTTTCTTAGCCGGCGGCAGAGTGAAGCAGCTAGCCCCTGCCCCTGAGGGGATGAAGATCACTATCGATCCGAATGGAACAGGGCTCGTTCTGGCACAGATATTTCTCGAGGGGTTCACTCTGTTAAGTTTAACTCTTCATATACACCTGTGCAAAAGTTAAGCACCAGCAAAAACAATAGAACTTAGAAACATGATGGTACAACTAGGCTGCCATACTTTTTGTCCCCGCGTTAGCTGACATAATTCCAAGTACGAAATGCACATGCATGCATGACTTCACGCCGCTTGATGTCCGTGCGTGGCGGGAAACAGCACACGTGTTCAGTTATGTAAAAGTCCAGTTTGAGGTGTAGAACATTACATACAGATTTAGGCGACAAGATTAGGAATTTTGTGTTCATGACCGTGGTTTATTTGTACAGAGAGAATTAGCTCTTGATTGTGAACCGCTATGGCAAGACGAAGGTTAAGTGATCGTGTGAAATGGCAAATCATAGGCATGCATAACACTGGTATGTCATGCAGAGAGATTGGCAGACAGCTGAACATTAACCATACTGTAATCAGTCGTTTGATTGCAAAACATGGGCAAACTAACGAGGTGAAGGACAGGCCTAGATCTGGAAGACCGAAGAAGACTACTGCCTGTGATTATCGAGCCCTTGTACGCCTTGTTAGGAGATCTCCATTCACCAACAGCAGAGTGCTCAACCAGCAATGGGAAACGCGCAATAGAGTGTCAATGTCTACCGTCAAAAGGAGACTGTATGCTGCTGGCATGAAAGCTAGGAGACCTGTCAGACGTCCTCTCCTCACTGCACACCACAAAGAGGAGCGTCTGAGGTGGTGCAACGAAAGAAGACACTGGAACATGAGATCCTGGAGACGGGTACACTGGTCCGATGAAAGTCGGTTCCTGCTTCATGCCACAGATGGTCGAACTCGTGTATGGAGGTCTAGACGCACGGCGTACGACCAACGTAACATCATGGAAGAAGTTCCATTTGGTGGAGGTTCCGTTATGATATGGGGGTGCATCTCATTTGATTGCAAGCTGGATCTGTTGACTGTACCTGGAACACTAAATGGCCAAAGATATCAAGATTCCATACTGGATAGAGTTGTGGTCCCTCATTTTGTAAATCATGCACCTGGAACCCACCCTATATTCATGGATGACAACGCCCGACCACATCGTGCTAGAGCTGTGCATGAATACCTCCGACAGAATGCCATCGAAACCCTACCATGGCCAGCAAGGAGCCCTGACATGAACCCTATTGAGCATATCTGGGACATTCTGGGAAACATGGTGAGAAGGAGAGATCCTCCTGTGCAGAACCTACAGGAATTAACAGACGCACTCCATCTTGAATGGCAACGAATACCACAATGGCGTATCAGTCGGTTGGTGACCAGCATGAGACTTCGTGTCCAGGCCGTCATCCAGGCACAAGGTGGATATACTCGGTATTAATAATGACAGTCTCAAACTCGTGCACCGATGTTAAACTTCGTTTTCAGACACCATTAATGACAATCTAGCCACGTGTGTCAACTGTAGGGCAATAGTTGTCAGTTGTGTCAACGTAACCATATTCAGGCCTCGTTTTCAAGTTCAAACAAAAACATACAGTGTTTCCCCACCATCATAATCAGCATTCCTCTAGTTGCATTATTACCTCTTGCACTAAGATGGATGGGTACATAAATGTTTATGCTATTGCTTTCTTCATAGCACATGAATATACCCTCGCATGTGCGTAGAAATAGGGTGGTGCTTAACTTTTGCACAGGTGTATATATCGCCATGATTCTCATCATACTGCTCGTGCTGGCGTCTACAGCAGTGGCACAGGGCGCTGAGACTGCCATGATATTGGATGCTAAGTGGTCCCATTTCCGCGATACCCCCCCCCCCTCCAAGTACAATCCTTGGGTCGACCCCTTGCCGAGAATTATTTACGACCGCTTTCACCCACGTAAAATTGATCGAGTTTGTCTGCCACTTCTCTGTCGTGGAGAGGGTAGGCCGTGGTTGTCTGCTGGAGCCCACTGCTCAGCACCAGATTCTCTGCGTAACATGTGAACATGCCAGAGTCTGCCGTGGTTCACATGCTAATCACTTTAGCCTCCTCCCAGGTGAGCGTTGTCAAGATAGATGGAAGCCCCTATGGGTGGTTCCATCATACCGATGCGATTCTGTCAGAGACTACGTGTTTGTCTGAGCCTTCACAGAATAGAGAGAGGCCGGCGCTGTGGTTGATGGCGATCAGTTGTGTATATCACTGGGGAGGCTTGCCTCTAAATGGGCGTTCAGCCCCTAGTAGTAGTAGTGTCGGGATGATCCTACCTCCCTGGCAGCCGTTCGGCGATCCGTGGTGGCCCCCGTCTCAACAACCTATGCCCCAGGGATAAAGAGGGCGGTGGGGGCTCATTTGTCTAAATGGAAATCCAGTTGAGGGGGGGGGGGGTCGGGGCTCATTTGTCTAAATGGAAATCTAGTTGATGGAGGTGGGGAGGGAGGTGGTGTTTTCTACTACCGGCTATACTACTTCATATATACGACTACTCAATATCCAAGAAGATAACAATTATAAATTAAATAACTATTAAAGATGGAAAAACAAATCTGCTTCTTTGCCAATTGGATTGTTTCATAAATATAATACTGCGCTAAATTGCGAAAATAGTACGCAATATGAATGTGTGTTGTAAATCTGGTGATTTTAGCTTCTTGCATTCCAGTGTTGTGGCCCAAAATGTGTGTTCCGGTATGCACATCGTGACCCAGTGACCTAGATATTTGATGCTTTATCCTGAAAGTCATCAAACCTCTAGCCACTAATATGAAGGTACGTGTCAAATTTGGTTATTCTACCTACTTAAGTCCCCAATTTATGGCTAAAATGTGTATTTCGGGATACATTTAGTGACCCCGTGACCTAGATATTTGAAGTTCTGACCTTAACCTAAAGTTTTTTCTAGCCACTTATAAAATGAATGTATGTATCAAATTTGGTTATTCTACCGACTTACCTACTTATTGTTAAAATGTGTATTTCTGGATAAACACTGCTGCTAGAAATGTTGTGAAAAGATCTGTACTATAAGGGTGTTGAATCAAAAAAGCATATACTGCCGTGTATCTACAGTGTCATGCATATACTGCCGTGTATCTACAGTGTCATGCATATACTTCCGTGTATCTACAGTGTCATGCATGCCTTCCACCCCTAACTCTTACCAGTGAAAACGAAAAGAGTCGATCGAGCAGAATCTGCTGCATTAATGGCCATTAGCATCCCCGTCAAGGCCATCTCAGGGCAATCACCTCCCCCTTTAACCGAAATGCGATCAATTTCCGCCACAAATGTGCTAACGTTTGCTGTGGTAAAAGCTGGTTTGACAACTGAAAATATAATAAATATATTGAGAATTTTCCATCCTTATAGTAAACGCCATTACCATATGTTAAATATTACTGAGATGTTGACATATTCACGGTATTGTTGCAAACTTGTACCGCCCTTCAGACACATTATGCTATAAACTAGACGACGACGACAACGATGACGACGACGACGACGACGACGACGACGACGACCATGCCGATGACGATATTGATGATGATGATGATGATGATGATGATGATGATGATGATGCTAATGATGATAAGGGATGATGATGATGACGATGACGATAGCGACGATAACGACTATGACGACGACGATAACGACGATAACGACGATGACGACGACGACGACGACGATTGATGATGATGATGATGATGATGATGATGATCCCTTTGTAATTACCTATCTAGTTATACATTTATACCTACCAGGATCGTTAAATTCTACGATCGTGTACGTTCTTGGAGCGTCAGGTGATCCTGCCGAGCTTTCCGCTATGCTAATCGTTCGCTCTCGCACTGCCGTGATTTCAGTCTCCATGCTGCCTGTTGTGTCAACAGCGAAGAGAAGGTCTCTCCCTCTTTGCAACCCCATAAACACATTCATTTTGGGGTTCCCGTTTGGAAATATGCCAAACACTACAGAACAATATAGGAAAAAGCAAATTTATTCATAGGCCTTCTCATCCGAACTTAAATGCGTACTTTAATTATTGCACAGTCTTAGTGTAAATAAAGAGAGTTGGGGAAGATATAATTTTAACTTGGATGGGGAAACAAGAGGGCCAAGAACATATGCTTCTCACCTGGGCCATTATCATTTGAATCATTTGCATTTAAATAGACATGATGGATAATTTTCGGAAAATCCAAGATGGCCACAAAAAGAATTGATCAATCAAAATTCTGTATATACGTTCTGAAGCCTACCCTCTTAGAGTCATTCCAGCTGAGTTTGATTGAAATCTGCCATGCGGTTAATGAGGAGTAGCGTTTTAAACGATATCTGGTAAATTTTCATAAAATTCAGGATTTTCACACAAAAATTTACCAATCAAAATTATGTATACAAATTCTGAGCCTTACACCGATAGCATCCTTCCAGCCAAACTAGGTTGATATCTGCCAAACGGTTAATGAGGAGTAGCGTTTTGACAATTTCGGGTAATTTTCTTTTACAAAATCTAAGGTTTTTCATTCAAAGAATCTACCAATCAAAATTCTGAATAGAATTTCTAGAGCCTACCACTATAGGATCCTTCCAGCCAAACTTTTTTTTAATCTGTCAAGAAGCGAAGGAGGAGTACTATTTTTACCATTTCCGGTAGATTTTTAATAAAATCTAAGATTTTCACCCAAAAAATTGATCGATCAAAATGCAGTAAAGAAATTCTAGCGCCTACCACCATGGAATTCATCTAGCGAAATCTAGTTGAAATATGTCAAGCAGCTATGGAGGATCAGCATTTTGACCATTTCCTGTAAATCTTTCATAAAATCTAAGATTTTCAGCCAAAAAATTATTAATTAAAATTCTGAACAGATGTTATAGAGCCTATCACCGTAGAATCAATCGAGTCAAATTTGGTTGAAATATGTCAAGCAGCTAAGGAGTAGTAGTATTTTGAACATTACCGGTAGATTTGTCATAAAATTAACCCAAAAAATTGATCAATCAAAATTTTGAATAGTTTTCTAGCGACAACGACCATATAATTCATCTATTAAATCTGGTTGAAATATGTCAAGCAGCATATGAGCTGAAGTAAGACTGACTAACCCTAGGAGTAGCATTTTGACAATTTCCACCACCAAATAAATTACAAATCAGAACTCTAAAAAAATCGGCTGCCCAGATAACAATACTACGTTGGCACAACGTTGGCCCAACATATGTTGTAACATTGACCCAACGTTGGCCGTCTACATTGGCCCAACATCATTCTGCTCATTGGTCTAACGTTGGCGCAACATGTTCGGCCAATGCATCCACCCAACGTTGGCATCACATAACATTGGGCCAACATTGGCTGGGGAGGTTGGACCAACATTATTTTGCTCATTGGTACAACATAAATTTTAAGAAATATTTTTTTAAACGAATTAAAATTTATTTTTATATGTGCAATATATTTAACACATTGGAAAAGTGAAGGACACGTTTAAAGAACTGTGGCAAGCCAGTTTGGTACCTTTTATTTTCTCTTGAATAAATGGTTACTCATACCAGAGAAAAATACAAACACTTTTCCTTTCCCGAAGGTCAAGACGTGTAGGCAATTGTCCTGCCATCATTTCTTCACGCTGACTATCGCTACGTGGAATTACTATGTGTACCCAGGTTGTCAATTTCAATTCAAAAGTTTAATCGTGAAGCTCCCTAGGCCCTGGTTTCCATTTTCAACTCAAAAGTTTAATCAGGTACCATGTCGAACAAAAGAGTTGGTTTGCAAGATATGTCATGGTAATACTATGGCAAATTGACATTATTCATAGGAGATCGCCAAATTTATATGGTGGTTGTCACAATACACATTAAAATTATATCACAGGATAGCAGTATTTAGAGGGGAGATAATATTTAGACCACTTAATTGCTTTCAGATGAAGGACTGCTTACTAAAGACAAAGCTCCATCACGTTATTTCTACATACACTTAACTTAATCTATTAAATAATGGGCAATCGAGTTGCTGAGCTACCTCCCTTGAAATGAAAATTTAAAAAAAATACTATCATCCAAACTAATGAGCAAATAGGCCTGAATTGACATACTGATCTTAGATAACAAACAATAGGCCAGTAGCCTAAGCAATACCCTAATGTGTATGAATATACATATGCATTAGCTTTAAGGTGTTGGGCCAAGGTTGGCCCAACAACTCTAAGCCAACCATCATGTTCCCACTATTATGCCAACGTGGGCCCAATGCATGTATATAACATTTACAATATACATTGGCTATAACTGTTTGGGCAAACGTTGTCCCAACAACCACAACCCAACTGTAATTTTTCCACGATTGTGCCAACTTTGGCCCAATGCATGTATATAACATTTATAATATACATTTGCGTTATGATCATGTCGATAGTCACTTACAGGACTGGCGGTATGATCAGCGAACGAAAAGAAGAAGAAGAAGAAGAAGAAGAAGATATACATTTGCTATAAGTGGTTGGGCTAACGTTGGCCCAACAACTCTAACCCAACTGTTATTTTGCCGCTGGTAAGCCAACGTTGGCCCAATGCATGTGTATATCATTATTAAATACATTTATAATATATGTTGGCTATAAGTAGTTGGGCCAAGGTTGGCCCAACCACTGCAAGCCAACTGTAATTTTGCCACTGTAATGCCAATGTTGGCCCAACACATTGTTGCTAATGACGACGGTACCAACCAATTGCCAACGTTGGCCCAATTCCCAATAGCCAACGGCGACTATGCTAACCAATCGCCAATATTGGCCCAGCGTAGTAATGTTATCTGGCTGGAGGGTAGTGGATCATAGGATCCTTCCAGCTAAATTTGGTAGAAATCGGTCAAACCATTAAGGAGAAGAAGTGATTTGACGGATGGACAGATGGATGGATGGGCAGACGATGGACAATGGCCGACGGACAATGGATGATGGACAATGGACGATGGACAATAGACGAGGGATGGCCGCAAAGGCATAAACTCACTTGGCCTTTCAGGCCTTCAGGCCAGGTGAGCTAACAATGGATGAAGCCAGTTTAGCTATGCCCGGTCAATCTCTAGCTAAGCTCCACCCATGCATTGCCTGTGTTGGGATCCATCGATCCCTGCAATCTATGAATCTCTTTTTCGGAAAATCCAAGGTGGCTGCTGGAAAAGTTGATCAATCAAATTTATGTATTACAAGTTCGGAAGTCTACCGCAATATGGCCATTTGAGCATGTTTGGTTGAGATCGATCAATCATTTAAGTATTTTCAATTTTCCAAACATTTTTGGAAAATCCAAGATGGTCACCGAAAACGTCAATCAAAATTCAAATTTAGTTGAAATCTAGCCAGGGAGGCTTATGGCCGCTGACAAAATGGACCAATCAAAATCTGACTGGAAATTTTGAAGCCTAGGATTATAGGATTTGTCTACACAAATTTTGTTAAAAGCGGGTCATTGGTAAAGGAGGAATAGGGCATTACACAACAACAACAGCAGCAGCAGCAGCAGAAGCAGAAGCAGCAGCGACAGCAGCAGTAGCAGCAGCAGAAGCAGCAGCAACAGCAGCAACAGCAGCAGCAGCAGAAGCAGAAGCAGCAGCAACAGCAGCAGCAGCAGCAGCAGCAGCAGCAGAAGCAGAAGCAGCAGCAACAGCAGCAGCAACAGAAGCAGAAGCAGCAGCAACAGCAGCGCAGCAGGAGCAGCAGCAGCAGCCACCGCACCAGCAGCTGCACCAGCAGCCGCACCAGCAGCAGCACCAGCAGCAGCAGCAGCAGCAACAGCAACAGCAACAGCAGCAGCAACAGCAGCAGCAGCAACATCAACTGCAACATCATCATCATCAGCAGCAGCAGCAGCTTAAATAGTACAATGAATTAGTTTAAATTCAGATTCTGTGAAGACAGGCTTTGATATACTTACGATCATCAATGAAGAATTCAACAACAGCCTGAATCGCTATATTGCCGGCCTGTTCATGATAAAACCAATGGGGTGATGTATTTGGGTCGCTACTGCTTTTATCAATGCCTCCCTTAACAAGCAAGTCGCCTGACAAATAGCCCTGACCACACTTTCCCTCATTTGACGCTCCGATTTCAGAGGCTGTTGTAAGGAAATGTAATGTAGTAATATGCAGATATGGATGAAGAAGATATTACAAAGACAATATAATAATTTATTTATTATATAAATGATGTGTTTGTCAAATAACATGACGTCATAATCAACTACGTGGCGTGTAGGATGACGTCATAATCAAGACGTCATGAGTGATTCGATATAGTCAATCTTTAACGCTTAATAGGCTGACACGTTGCATGAATTGTATGCCCTTACAATTTAATAAACATCCTTTTGAATATTTTGAAACTAATTTGACTGGGCGCTGTTGCTGCCGTACAGTCCAAGCCAAATTAGTCTCAAAATATTTAACGGCTAACGTGTATAGCTTTCTGAAAATTAATTGTCAGGGCGTTTGGGGATCGATCGATCCCAAGATGATCGAGATGTGGGTGGAGCCTAGCTAGAGATGGGCGGGGCATAGCTAAAACTGGAAAGGCCCATTCTCTTATAAACATACAGCTGAAGTAAGACTGTTTAAAGGTGCATATTCCCACCAGAATACTTGAAAATAAAATTGCTAAGATGATGTAATTTTAGGGGCTTAAATCGTGTGCCTAGATATAATGAAGCGAGATAAATCTTAGCATATGATGATTTCATTATGTATGAATTAAATGTGCATATTCGCACCAAAACTTCCAGAGGATTAAATAGTGTATCTCAATGTAATGAAGCGAGATAAATCTTAGCATATGATGATTTCATTATGTATGAATTAAATGTGCATATTCGCACCAAAACTTCCAGAGGATTAAATAGTGTATCTCAATGTAATGAAGCGAGATAAATCTTAACATATGATGATTTCATTATGTATGAATTAAATGTGCATATTCGCACCAAAACTTCCAGAGGCTTAAATAGTGTATCTCAATGTAATGAAGCGAGATAAATCTTAACATATGATGATTTCATTATGTATGAATTAAAGATGCATATTCGCACCAAAACTACCAGAGACTTAAATAGTGTATCTCAATGTAATGAAGCGAGATAAATCTTAGCATATGATGATTTCATTATGTATGAATTAAATGTGCATATTCGCACCAAAACTTCCAGAGACTTAAATAGTGTATCTCAATGTAATGAAGCGAGATAAATCTTAACATATGATGATTTCATTATGTATGAATTAAATGTGCATATTCGCACCAAAACTTCCAGAGGCTTAAATAGTGTATCTCAATGTAATGAAGCGAGATAAATCTTAGCATATGATGATTTCATTATGTATGAATTAAAGGTGCATATTCGCACCAAAACTTCCAGAGGCTTAAATAGTGTATCTCAATGTAATGAAACGAAATAAATCTTAGCATATGATGATTTCATTATGTATGAATTAAATGTGCATATTCGCACCAAAACTTCCAGAGGCTTACATAGTGTATCTCAATGTAATGAAGCGAGATAAATCTTAGCATATGATGATTTCATTATGTATGAATTAAATGTGCATATTCGCACCAAAACTTCCAGAGGCTTAAATAGTGTATCTCAATGTAATGAAGCGAGATAAATCTTAGCATATGATGATTTCATTATGTATGAATTAAATGTGCATATTCGCACCAAAACTTCCAGAGGCTTCAATAGTGTATCTCAATGTAATGAAGCGAGATAAATCTTAACATATGATGATTTCATTATGTATGAATTAAATGTGCATATTCGCACCAAAACTTCCAGAGGCTTAAATAGTGTATCTCAATGTAATGAAGCGAGATAAATCTTAGCATATGATGATTTCATTATGTATGAATTAAATGTGCATATTCGCACCAAAACTTCCAGAGGCTTAAATAGTGTATCTCAATGTAATGAAGCGAGATAAATCTTAGCATATGATGATTTCATTATGTATGAATTAAATGTGCATATTCGCACCAAAACTTCCAGAGGCTTAAATAGTGTATCTCAATGTAATGAAACGAGATAAATCTTAGCATATGATGATTTCATTATGTATGAATTAAATGTGCATATTCGCACCAAAACTTCCAGAGGCTTCAATAGTGTATCTCAATGTAATGAAGCGAGATAAATCTTAACATATGATGATTTCATTATGTATGAATTAAATGTGCATATTCGCACCAAAACTTCCAGAGGCTTAAATAGTGTATCTCAATGTAATGAAGCGAGATAAATCTTAGCATATGATGATTTCATTATGTATGAATTAAATGTGCATATTCGCACCAAAACTTCCAGAGGCTTAAATAGTGTATCTCAATGTAATGAAGCGAGATAAATCTTAGCATATGATGATTTCATTATGTATGAATTAAATGTGCATATTCGCACCAAAACTTCCAGAGGCTTAAATAGTGTATCTCAATGTAATGAAGCGAGATAAATCTTAGCATATGATGATTTCATTATGTATGAATTAAATGTGCATATTCGCACCAAAACTTCCAGAGGCTTAAATAGTGTATCTCAATGTAATGAAGCGAGATAAATCTTAGCATATGATGATTTCATTATGTATGAATTAAATGTGCATATTCGCACCAAAACTTCCAGAGGCTTAAATAGTGTATCTCAATGTAATGAAGCGAGATAAATCTTAGCATATGATGATTTCATTATGTATGAATTAAATGTGCATATTCGCACCAAAACTTCCAGAGGCTTCAATAGTGTATCTCAATGTAATGAAGCGAGATAAATCTTAACATATGATGATTTCATAATGTATGAATTAAATGTGCATATTCGCACCAAAACTTCCAGAGGCTTAAATAGTGTATCTCAATGTAATGAAGCGAGATAAATCTTAGCATATGATGATTTCATTATGTATGAATTAAATGTGCATATTCGCACCAAAACTTCCAGAGGCTTAAATAGTGTATCTCAATGTAATGAAGCGAGATAAATCTTAGCATATGATGATTTCATTATGTATGAATTAAATGTGCATATTCGCACCAAAACTTCCAGAGGCTTAAATAGTGTATCTCAATGTAATGAAACGAGATAAATCTTAGCATATGATGATTTCATTATGTATGAATTAAATGTGCATATTCGCACCAAAACTTCCAGAGGCTTCAATAGTGTATCTCAATGTAATGAAGCGAGATAAATCTTAACATATGATGATTTCATTATGTATGAATTAAATGTGCATATTCGCACCAAAACTTCCAGAGGCTTAAATAGTGTATCTCAATGTAATGAAGCGAGATAAATCTTAGCATATGATGATTTCATTATGTATGAATTAAATGTGCATATTCGCACCAAAACTTCCAGAGGATTAAATAGTGTATCTCAATGTAATGAAGCGAGATAAATCTTAGCATATGATGATTTCATTATGTATGAATTAAATGTGCATATTCGCACCAAAACTTCCAGAGGATTAAATAGTGTATCTCAATGTAATGAAGCGAGATAAATCTTAACATATGATGATTTCATTATGTATGAATTAAATGTGCATATTCGCACCAAAACTTCCAGAGGCTTAAATAGTGTATCTCAATGTAATGAAGCGAGATAAATCTTAACATATGATGATTTCATTATGTATGAATTAAAGATGCATATTCGCACCAAAACTACCAGAGACTTAAATAGTGTATCTCAATGTAATGAAGCGAGATAAATCTTAGCATATGATGATTTCATTATGTATGAATTAAATGTGCATATTCGCACCAAAACTTCCAGAGACTTAAATAGTGTATCTCAATGTAATGAAGCGAGATAAATCTTAACATATGATGATTTCATTATGTATGAATTAAATGTGCATATTCGCACCAAAACTTCCAGAGGCTTAAATAGTGTATCTCAATGTAATGAAGCGAGATAAATCTTAGCATATGATGATTTCATTATGTATGAATTAAAGGTGCATATTCGCACCAAAACTTCCAGAGGCTTAAATAGTGTATCTCAATGTAATGAAACGAAATAAATCTTAGCATATGATGATTTCATTATGTATGAATTAAATGTGCATATTCGCACCAAAACTTCCAGAGGCTTACATAGTGTATCTCAATGTAATGAAGCGAGATAAATCTTAGCATATGATGATTTCATTATGTATGAATTAAATGTGCATATTCGCACCAAAACTTCCAGAGGCTTAAATAGTGTATCTCAATGTAATGAAGCGAGATAAATCTTAGCATATGATGATTTCATTATGTATGAATTAAATGTGCATATTCGCACCAAAACTTCCAGAGGCTTCAATAGTGTATCTCAATGTAATGAAGCGAGATAAATCTTAACATATGATGATTTCATTATGTATGAATTAAATGTGCATATTCGCACCAAAACTTCCAGAGGCTTAAATAGTGTATCTCAATGTAATGAAGCGAGATAAATCTTAGCATATGATGATTTCATTATGTATGAATTAAATGTGCATATTCGCACCAAAACTTCCAGAGGCTTAAATAGTGTATCTCAATGTAATGAAGCGAGATAAATCTTAGCATATGATGATTTCATTATGTATGAATTAAATGTGCATATTCGCACCAAAACTTCCAGAGGCTTAAATAGTGTATCTCAATGTAATGAAACGAGATAAATCTTAGCATATGATGATTTCATTATGTATGAATTAAATGTGCATATTCGCACCAAAACTTCCAGAGGCTTCAATAGTGTATCTCAATGTAATGAAGCGAGATAAATCTTAACATATGATGATTTCATTATGTATGAATTAAATGTGCATATTCGCACCAAAACTTCCAGAGGCTTAAATAGTGTATCTCAATGTAATGAAGCGAGATAAATCTTAGCATATGATGATTTCATTATGTATGAATTAAATGTGCATATTCGCACCAAAACTTCCAGAGGCTTAAATAGTGTATCTCAATGTAATGAAGCGAGATAAATCTTAGCATATGATGATTTCATTATGTATGAATTAAATGTGCATATTCGCACCAAAACTTCCAGAGGCTTAAATAGTGTATCTCAATGTAATGAAGCGAGATAAATCTTAGCATATGATGATTTCATTATGTATGAATTAAATGTGCATATTCGCACCAAAACTTCCAGAGGCTTAAATAGTGTATCTCAATGTAATGAAGCGAGATAAATCTTAGCATATGATGATTTCATTATGTATGAATTAAATGTGCATATTCGCACCAAAACTTCCAGAGGCTTAAATAGTGTATCTCAATGTAATGAAGCGAGATAAATCTTAGCATATGATGATTTCATTATGTATGAATTAAATGTGCATATTCGCACCAAAACTTCCAGAGGCTTCAATAGTGTATCTCAATGTAATGAAGCGAGATAAATCTTAACATATGATGATTTCATAATGTATGAATTAAATGTGCATATTCGCACCAAAACTTCCAGAGGCTTAAATAGTGTATCTCAATGTAATGAAGCGAGATAAATCTTAGCATATGATGATTTCATTATGTATGAATTAAATGTGCATATTCGCACCAAAACTTCCAGAGGCTTAAATAGTGTATCTCAATGTAATGAAGCGAGATAAATCTTAGCATATGATGATTTCATTATGTATGAATTAAATGTGCATATTCGCACCAAAACTTCCAGAGGCTTAAATAGTGTATCTCAATGTAATGAAACGAGATAAATCTTAGCATATGATGATTTCATTATGTATGAATTAAATGTGCATATTCGCACCAAAACTTCCAGAGGCTTCAATAGTGTATCTCAATGTAATGAAGCGAGATAAATCTTAACATATGATGATTTCATTATGTATGAATTAAATGTGCATATTCGCACCAAAACTTCCAGAGGCTTAAATAGTGTATCTCAATGTAATGAAGCGAGATAAATCTTAGCATATGATGATTTCATTATGTATGAATTAAATGTGCATATTCGCACCAAAACTTCCAGAGGCTTAAATAGTGTATCTCAATGTAATGAAGCGAGATAAATCTTAGCATATGATGATTTCATTATGTATGAATTAAATGTGCATATTCGCACCAAAACTTCCAGAGGCTTAAATAGTGTATCTCAATGTAATGAAGCGAGATAAATCTTAGCATATGATGATTTCATTATGTATGAATTAAATGTGCATATTCGCACCAAAACTTCCAGAGGCTTAAATAGTGTATCTCAATGTAATGAAGCGAGATAAATCTTAGCATATGATGATTTCATTATGTATGAATTAAATGTGCATATTCGCACCAAAACTTCCAGAGGCTTAAATAGTGTATCTCAATGTAATGAAGCGAGATAAAGCTTAGCATATGATGATTTCATTATGTATGAATTAAATGTGCATATTCGCACCAAAACTTCCAGAGGCTTAAATAGTGTATCTCAATGTAATGAAGCGAGATAAATCTTAGCATATGATGATTTCATTATGTATGAATTAAATGTGCATATTCACACCAAAACTTCCAGAGGCTTAAATAGTGTATCTCAATGTAATGAAGCGAGATAAAGCTTAGCATATGATGATTTCATTATGTATGAATTAAAGGTGCATATTCGCACCAAATCTTCCAGAGGCTTAAATAGTGTATCTCAATGTAATGAAGCGAGATAAATCTTAGCATATGATGATTTCATTATGTATGAATTAAATGTGCATATTCACACCAAAACTTCCAGAGGCTTAAATAGTGTATCTCAATGTAATGAAGCGAGATAAATCTTAGCATATGATGATTTCATTATGTATGAATTAAATGTGCATATTCGCACCAAAACTTCCAGAGGCTTAAATAGTGTATCTCAATGTAATGAAGCGAGATAAATCTTAGCATATGATGATTTCATTATGTATGAATTAAAGGTGCATATTCGCACCAAAACTTCCAGAGGCTTAAATAGTGTATCTCAATGTAATGAAGTGAGATAAAGCTTAGCATATGATGATTTCATTATGTATGAATTAAATGTGCATATTCACACCAAAACTTCCAGAGGCTTAAATAGTGTATCTCAATGTAATGAAGCGAGATAAATCTTAGCATATGATGATTTCATTATGTATGAATTAAATGTGCATATTCGCACCAAAACTTCCAGAGGCTTAAATAGTGTATCTCAATGTAATGAAGCGAGATAAATCTTAGCATATGATGATTTCATTATGTATGAATTAAAGGTGCATATTCGCACCAAAACTTCCAGAGGCTTAAATAGTGTATCTCAATGTAATGAAGCGAGATAAAGCTTAGCATATGATGATTTCATTATGTATGAATTAAATGTGCATATTCGCACCAAAACTTCCAGAGGCTTAAATAGTGTATCTCAATGTAATGAAGCGAGATAAAGCTTAGCATATGATGATTTCATTATGTATGATTTAAATGTGCATATTCACACCAAAACTTCCAGAGGCTTAAATAGTGTATCTCAATGTAATGAAGCGAGATAAATCTTAGCATATGATGATTTCATTATGTATGAATTAAATGTGCATATTCGCACCAAAACTTCCAGAGGCTTAAATAGTGTATCTCAATGTAATGAAGCGAGATAAATCTTAGCATATGATGATTTCATTATGTATGAATTAAAGGTGCATATTCGCACCAAAACTTCCAGAGGCTTAAATAGTGTATCTCAATGTAATGAAGCGAGATAAATCTTAGCATATGATGATTTCATTATGTATGAATTAAATGTGCATATTCGCACCAAAACTTCCAGAGGCTTAAATAGTGTATCTCAATGTAATGAAGCGAGATAAAGCTTAGCATATGATGATTTCATTATGTATGAATTAAATGTGCATATTCGCACCAAAACTTCCAGAGGCTTAAATAGTGTATCTCAATGTAATGAAGCGAGATAAATCTTAGCATATGATGATTTCATTATGTATGAATTAAATGTGCATATTCGCACCAAAACTTCCAGAGACTTAAATAGTGTATCTCAATGTAATGAAGCTAGATAAAGCTTAGCATATGATGATTTCATTATGTATGAATTAAATGTGCATATTCGCACCAAAACTTCCAGAGGCTTAAATAGTGTATCTCAATGTAATGAAGCGAGATAAATCTTAGCATATGATGATTTCATTATGTATGAATTAAATGTGCATATTCGCACCAAAACTTCCAGAGGCTTAAATAGTGTATCTCAATGTAATGAAGCGAGATAAATCTTAGCATATGATGATTTCATTATGTATGAATTAAATGTGCATATTCGCACCAAAATTTCCAGAGGCTTAAATAGTGTATCTCAATGTAATGAAGCGAGATAAAGCTTAGCATATGATGATTTCATTATGTATGAATTAAATGTGCATATTCGCACCAAAACTTCCAGAGGCTTAAATAGTGTATCTCAATGTAATGAAGCGAGATAAAGCTTAGCATATGATGATTTCATTATGTATGAATTAAATGTGCATATTCGCACCAAAACTTCCAGAGGCTTAAATAGTGTATCTCAATGTAATGAAGCGAGATAAAGCTTAGCATATGATGATTTCATTATGTATGATTTAAATGTGCATATTCACACCAAAACTTCCAGAGGCTTAAATAGTGTATCTCAATGTAATGAAAAGAGATAAATCTTAGCATATGATGATTTCATTATGTATGAATTAAATGTGCATATTCGCACCAAAACTTCCAGAGGCTTAAATAGTGTATCTCAATGTAATGAAGCGAGATAAATCTTAGCATATGATGATTTCATTATGTATGAATTAAATGTGCATATTCGCACCAAAACTTCCAGAGGCTTAAATAGTGTATCTCAATGTAATGAAGCGAGATAAATCTTAGCATATGATGATTTCATTATGTATGAATTAAATGTGCATATTCGCACCAAAACTTCCAGAGGCTTAAATAGTGTATCTCAATGTAATGAAGCGAGATAAAGCTTAGCATATGATGATTTCATTATGTATGAATTAAATGTGCATATTCGCACCAAAACTCCCAGAGGCTTAAATAGTGTATCTCAATGTAATGAAGCGAGATAAAGCTTAGCATATGATGATTTCATTATGTATGAATTAAATGTGCATATTCGCACCAAAACTTCCAGAGGCTTAAATAGTGTATCTCAATGTAATGAAGCGAGATAAAGCTTAGCATATGATGATTTCATTATGTATGATTTAAATGTGCATATTCACACCAAAACTTCCAGAGGCTTAAATAGTGTATCTCAATGTAATGAAAAGAGATAAATCTTAGCATATGATGATTTCATTATGTATGAATTAAATGTGCATATTCGCACCAAAACTTCCAGAGGCTTAAATAGTGTATCTCAATGTAATGAAGCGAGATAAATCTTAGCATATGATGATTTCATTATGTATGAATTAAAGGTGCATATTCGCACCAAAACTTCCAGAGGCTTAAATAGTGTATCTCAATGTAATGAAGCGAGATAAATCTTAGCATATGATGATTTCATTATGTATGAATTAAATGTGCATATTCGCACCAAAACTTCCAGAGGCTTAAATAGTGTATCTCAATGTAATGAAGCGAGATAAAGCTTAGCATATGATGATTTCATTATGTATGAATTAAATGTGCATATTCGCACCAAAACTTCCAGAGGCTTAAATAGTGTATCTCAATGTAATGAAGCGAGATAAATCTTAGCATATGATGATTTCATTATGTATGAATTAAATGTGCATATTCGCACCAAAACTTCCAGAGACTTAAATAGTGTATCTCAATGTAATGAAGCGAGATAAAGCTTAGCATATGATGATTTCATTATGTATGAATTAAATGTGCATATTCGCACCAAAACTTCCAGAGGCTTAAATAGTGTATCTCAATGTAATGAAGCGAGATAAATCTTAGCATATGATGATTTCATTATGTATGAATTAAATGTGCATATTCGCACCAAAACTTCCAGAGGCTTAAATAGTGTATCTCAATGTAATGAAGCGAGATAAATCTTAGCATATGATGATTTCATTATGTATGAATTAAATGTGCATATTCGCACCAAAACTTCCAGAGGCTTAAATAGTGTATCTCAATGTAATGAAGCGAGATAAAGCTTAGCATATGATGATTTCATTATGTATGAATTAAATGTGCATATTCGCACCAAAACTTCCAGAGGCTTAAATAGTGTATCTCAATGTAATGAAGCGAGATAAATCTTAGCATATGATGATTTCATTATGTATGAATTAAAGTTGCATATTCGCACCAAAACTTCCAGAGGCTTAAATAGTGTATCTCAATGTAATGAAGCGAGATAAAGCTTAGCATATGATGATTTCATTATGTATGAATTAAATGTGCATATTCGCACCAAAACTTCCAGAGGCTTAAATAGTGTATCTCAATGTAATGAAGCGAGATAAATCTTAGCATATGATGATTTCATTATGTATGAATTAAAGGTGCATATTCGCACCAAAACTTCCAGAGGCTTAAATAGTGTATCTCAATGTAATGAAGCGAGATAAATCTTAGCATATGATGATTTCATTATGTATGAATTAAATGTGCATATTCGCACCAAAACTTCCAGAGGCTTAAATAGTGTATCTCAATGTAATGAAGCGAGATAAATCTTAGCATATGATGATTTCATTATGTATGAATTAAATGTGCATATTCGCACCAAAACTTCCAGAGGCTTAAATAGTGTATCTCAATGTAATGAAGCGAGATAAATCTTAGCATATGATGATTTCATTATGTATGAATTAAATGTGCATATTCGCACCAAAACTTCCAGAGGCTTAAATAGTGTATCTCAATGTAATGAAGCGAGATAAAGCTTAGCATATGATGATTTCATTATGTATGAATTAAATGTGCATATTCGCACCAAAACTTCCAGAGGCTTAAATAGTGTATCTCAATGTAATGAAGCGAGATAAATCTTAGCATATGATGATTTCATTATGTATGAATTAAATGTGCATATTCGCACCAAAACTTCCAGAGGCTTAAATAGTGTATCTCAATGTAATGAAGCGAGATAAATCTTAGCATATGATGATTTCATTATGTATGAATTAAATGTGCATATTCGCACCAAAACTTCCAGAGGCTTAAATAGTGTATCTCAATGTAATGAAGCGAGATAAAGCTTAGCATATGATGATTTCATTATGTATGAATTAAAGGTGCATATTCGCACCAAAACTTCCAGAGGCTTAAATAGTGTATCTCAATGTAATGAAGCGAGATAAATCTTAGCATATGATGATTTCATTATGTATGAATTAAATGTGCATATTCGCACCAAAACTTCCAGAGGCTTAAATAGTGTATCTCAATGTAATGAAGCGAGATAAATCTTAGCATATGATGATTTCATTATGTATGAATTAAAGGTGCATATTCGCACCAAAACTTCCAGAGGCTTAAATAGTGTATCTCAATGTAATGAAGCGAGATAAATCTTAGCATATGATGATTTCATTATGTATGAATTAAAGGTGCATATTCGCACCAAAACTTCCAGAGGCTTAAATAGTGTATCTCAATGTAATGAAGCGAGATAAATCTTAGCATATGATGATTTCATTATGTATGAATTAAATGTGCATATTCGCACCAAAACTTCCAGAGGCTTAAATAGTGTATCTCAATGTAATGAAGCGAGATAAATCTTAGCATATGATGATTTCATTATGTATGAATTAAAGGTGCATATTCGCACCAAAACTTCCAGAGGCTTAAATAGTGTATCTCAATGTAATGAAGCGAGATAAATCTTAGCATATGATGATTTCATTATGTATGAATTAAATGTGCATATTCGCACCAAAACTTCCAGAGGCTTAAATAGTGTATCTCAATGTAATGAAGCGAGATAAATCTTAGCATATGATGATTTCATTATGTATGAATTAAATGTGCATATTCGCACCAAAACTTCCAGAGGCTTCAATAGTGTATCTCAATGTAATGAAGCGAGATAAATCTTAACATATGATGATTTCATTATGTATGAATTAAATGTGCATATTCGCACCAAAACTTCCAGAGGCTTAAATAGTGTATCTCAATGTAATGAAGCGAGATAAATCTTAGCATATGATGATTTCATTATGTATGAATTAAATGTGCATATTCGCACCAAAACTTCCAGAGGCTTAAATAGTGTATCTCAATGTAATGAAGCGAGATAAATCTTAGCATATGATGATTTCATTATGTATGAATTAAATGTGCATATTCGCACCAAAACTTCCAGAGGCTTAAATAGTGTATCTCAATGTAATGAAGCGAGATAAATCTTAGCATATGATGATTTCATTATGTATGAATTAAATGTGCATATTCGCACCAAAACTTCCAGAGGCTTCAATAGTGTATCTCAATGTAATGAAGCGAGATAAATCTTAACATATGATGATTTCATTATGTATGAATTAAATGTGCATATTCGCACCAAAACTTCCAGAGGCTTAAATAGTGTATCTCAATGTAATGAAGCGAGATAAATCTTAGCATATGATGATTTCATTATGTATGAATTAAATGTGCATATTCGCACCAAAACTTCCAGAGGCTTAAATAGTGTATCTCAATGTAATGAAGCGAGATAAATCTTAGCATATGATGATTTCATTATGTATGAATTAAATGTGCATATTCGCACCAAAACTTCCAGAGGCTTAAATAGTGTATCTCAATGTAATGAAGCGAGATAAATCTTAGCATATGATGATTTCATTATGTATGAATTAAATGTGCATATTCGCACCAAAACTTCCAGAGGCTTAAATAGTGTATCTCAATGTAATGAAGCGAGATAAATCTTAGCATATGATGATTTCATTATGTATGAATTAAATGTGCATATTCGCACCAAAACTTCCAGAGGCTTAAATAGTGTATCTCAATGTAATGAAGCGAGATAAAGCTTAGCATATGATGATTTCATTATGTATGAATTAAATGTGCATATTCGCACCAAAACTTCCAGAGGCTTAAATAGTGTATCTCAATGTAATGAAGCGAGATAAATCTTAGCATATGATGATTTCATTATGTATGAATTAAATGTGCATATTCGCACCAAAACTTCCAGAGGCTTAAATAGTGTATCTCAATGTAATGAAGCGAGATAAAGCTTAGCATATGATGATTTCATTATGTATGAATTAAATGTGCATATTCACACCAAAACTTCCAGAGGCTTAAATAGTGTATCTCAATGTAATGAAGCGAGATAAAGCTTAGCATATGATGATTTCATTATGTATGAATTAAAGGTGCATATTCGCACCAAAACTTCCAGAGGCTTAAATAGTGTATCTCAATGTAATGAAAAGAGATAAATCTTAGCATATGATGATTTCATTATGTATGAATTAAATGTGCATATTCGCACCAAAACTTCCAGAGGCTTAAATAGTGTATCTCAATGTAATGAAGCGAGATAAATCTTAGCATATGATGATTTCATTATGTATGAATTAAATGTGCATATTCGCACCAAAACTTCCAGAGGCTTAGATAGTGTATCTCAATGTAATGAAGCGAGATAAAGCTTAACATATGATGATTTCATTATGTATGAATTAAAGGTGCATATTCGCACCAAAACTTCCAGAGGCTTAAATAGTGTATCTCAATGTAATGAAGCGAGATAAATCTTAGCATATGATGATTTCATTATGTATGAATTAAATGTGCATATTCGCACCAAAACTTCCAGAGGCTTAAATAGTGTATCTCAATGTAATGAAGCGAGATAAATCTTAGCATATGATGATTTCATTATGTATGAATTAAAGGTGCATATTCGCACCAAAACTTCCAGAGGCTTAAATAGTGTATCTCAATGTAATGAAGCGAGATAAATCTTAGCATATGATGATTTCATTATGTATGAATTAAATGTGCATATTCGCACCAAAACTTCCAGAGGCTTAAATAGTGTATCTCAATGTAATGAAGCGAGATAAATCTTAGCATATGATGATTTCATTATGTATGAATTAAATGTGCATATTCGCACCAAAACTTCCAGAGGCTTAAATAGTGTATCTCAATGTAATGAAGCGAGATAAATCTTAACATATGATGATTTCATTATGTATGAATTAAATGTGCATATTCGCACCAAAACTTCCAGAGGCTTAAATAGTGTATCTCAATGTAATGAAGCGAGATAAATCTTAGCATATGATGATTTCATTATGTATGAATTAAATGTGCATATTCGCACCAAAACTTCCAGAGGCTTAAATAGTGTATCTCAATGTAATGAAGCGAGATAAATCTTAGCATATGATGATTTCATTATGTATGAATTAAATGTGCATATTCGCACCAAAACTTCCAGAGGCTTAAATAGTGTATCTCAATGTAATGAAACGAGATAAATCTTAGCATATGATGATTTCATTATGTATGAATTAAATGTGCATATTCGCACCAAAACTTCCAGAGGCTTCAATAGTGTATCTCAATGTAATGAAGCGAGATAAATCTTAGCATATGATGATTTCATTATGTATGAATTAAATGTGCATATTCGCACCAAAACTTCCAGAGGCTTAAATAGTGTATCTCAATGTAATGAAGCGAGATAAATCTTAGCATATGATGATTTCATTATGTATGAATTAAATGTGCATATTCGCACCAAAACTTCCAGAGGCTTAAATAGTGTATCTCAATGTAATGAAGCGAGATAAATCTTAGCATATGATGATTTCATTATGTATGAATTAAATGTGCATATTCGCACCAAAACTTCCAGAGGCTTAAATAGTGTATCTCAATGTAATGAAGCGAGATAAATCTTAGCATATGATGATTTCATTATGTATGAATTAAATGTGCATATTCGCACCAAAACTTCCAGAGGCTTAAATAGTGTATCTCAATGTAATGAAGCGAGATAAATCTTAGCATATGATGATTTCATTATGTATGAATTAAATGTGCATATTCGCACCAAAACTTCCAGAGGCTTAAATAGTGTATCTCAATGTAATGAAGCGAGATAAAGCTTAGCATATGATGATTTCATTATGTATGAATTAAATGTGCATATTCGCACCAAAACTTCCAGAGGCTTAAATAGTGTATCTCAATGTAATGAAGCGAGATAAATCTTAGCATATGATGATTTCATTATGTATGAATTAAATGTGCATATTCGCACCAAAACTTCCAGAGGCTTAAATAGTGTATCTCAATGTAATGAAGCGAGATAAAGCTTAGCATATGATGATTTCATTATGTATGAATTAAATGTGCATATTCACACCAAAACTTCCAGAGGCTTAAATAGTGTATCTCAATGTAATGAAGCGAGATAAAGCTTAGCATATGATGATTTCATTATGTATGAATTAAAGGTGCATATTCGCACCAAAACTTCCAGAGGCTTAAATAGTGTATCTCAATGTAATGAAAAGAGATAAATCTTAGCATATGATGATTTCATTATGTATGAATTAAATGTGCATATTCGCACCAAAACTTCCAGAGGCTTAAATAGTGTATCTCAATGTAATGAAGCGAGATAAATCTTAGCATATGATGATTTCATTATGTATGAATTAAAGGTGCATATTCGCACCAAAACTTCCAGAGGCTTAAATAGTGTATCTCAATGTAATGAAGCGAGATAAAGCTTAGCATATGATGATTTCATTATGTATGAATTAAATGTGCATATTCGCACCAAAACTTCCAGAGGCTTAAATAGTGTATCTCAATGTAATGAAGCGAGATAAATCTTAGCATATGATGATTTCATTATGTATGAATTAAATGTGCATATTCGCACCAAAACTTCCAGAGACTTAAATAGTGTATCTCAATGTAATGAAGCGAGATAAAGCTTAGCATATGATGATTTCATTATGTATGAATTAAATGTGCATATTCGCACCAAAACTTCCAGAGGCTTAAATAGTGTATCTCAATGTAATGAAGCGAGATAAAGCTTAGCATATGATGATTTCATTATGTATGAATTAAATGTGCATATTCGCACCAAAACTTCCAGAGGCTTAAATAGTGTATCTCAATGTAATGAAGCGAGATAAAGCTTAGCATATGATGATTTCATTATGTATGAATTAAATGTGCATATTCGCACCAAAACTTCCAGAGGCTTAGATAGTGTATCTCAATGTAATGAAGCGAGATAAAGCTTAGCATATGATGATTTCATTATGTATGAATTAAATGTGCATATTCGCACCA
Organism: Chaetoderma sp. LZ-2023a; assembly: GCA_034401795.1. Classification (NCBI taxonomy): domain Eukaryota; kingdom Metazoa; phylum Mollusca; class Caudofoveata; order Chaetodermatida; family Chaetodermatidae; genus Chaetoderma; species Chaetoderma sp. LZ-2023a. The sequence continues at coordinate 84,473,982 of CM067371.1, read as the reverse complement.
AAACTTCCAGAGGCTTAAATAGTGTATCTCAATGTAATGAAGCGAGATAAATCTTAGCATATGATGATTTCATTATGTATGAATTAAATGTGCATATTCGCACCAAAACTTCCAGAGGCTTAAATAGTGTATCTCAATGTAATGAAGCGAGATAAAGCTTAGCATATGATGATTTCATTATGTATGAATTAAATGTGCATATTCGCACCAAAACTTCCAGAGGCTTAAATAGTGTATCTCAATGTAATGAAGCGAGATAAATCTTAGCATATGATGATTTCATTATGTATGAATTAAATGTGCATATTCGCACCAAAACTTCCAGAGGCTTAAATAGTGTATCTCAATGTAATGAAGCGAGATAAATCTTAGCATATGATGATTTCATTATGTATGAATTAAATGTGCATATTCGCACCAAAACTTCCAGAGGCTTAAATAGTGTATCTCAATGTAATGAAGCGAGATAAAGCTTAGCATATGATGATTTCATTATGTATGAATTAAATGTGCATATTCGCACCAAAACTTCCAGAGGCTTAAATAGTGTATCTCAATGTAATGAAGCGAGATAAATCTTAGCATATGATGATTTCATTATGTATGAATTAAAGGTGCATATTCGCACCAAAACTTCCAGAGGCTTAAATAGTGTATCTCAATGTAATGAAGCGAGATAAATCTTAGCATATGATGATTTCATTATGTATGAATTAAATGTGCATATTCGCACCAAAACTTCCAGAGGCTTAAATAGTGTATCTCAATGTAATGAAGCGAGATAAATCTTAGCATATGATGATTTCATTATGTATGAATTAAAGGTGCATATTCGCACCAAAATTTCCAGAGGCTTAAATAGTGTATCTCAATGTAATGAAGCGAAATAAATCTTAGCATATGATGATTTCATTATGTATGAATTAAATGTGCATATTCGCACCAAAACTTCCAGAGGCTTAAATAGTGTATCTCAATGTAATGAAGCGAGATAAATCTTAGCATATGATGATTTCATTATGTATGAATTAAATGTGCATATTCGCACCAAAACTTCCAGAGGCTTAAATAGTGTATCTCAATGTAATGAAGCGAGATAAATCTTAGCATATGATGATTTCATTATGTATGAATTAAATGTGCATATTCGCACCAAAACTTCCAGAGGCTTAAATAGTGTATATCAATGTAATGAAGCGAGATAAATCTTAGCATATGATGATTTCATTATGTATGAATTAAATGTGCATATTCGCACCAAAACTTCCAGAGGCTTAAATAGTGTATCTCAATGTAATGAAGCGAGATAAAGCTTAGCATATGATGATTTCATTATGTATGAATTAAATGTGCATATTCACACCAAAACTTCCAGAGGCTTAAATAGTGTATCTCAATGTAATGAAGCGAGATAAAGCTTAGCATATGATGATTTCATTATGTATGAATTAAAGGTGCATATTCGCACCAAAACTTCCAGAGGCTTAAATAGTGTATCTCAATGTAATGAAAAGAGATAAATCTTAGCATATGATGATTTCATTATGTATGAATTAAATGTGCATATTCGCACCAAAACTTCCAGAGGCTTAAATAGTGTATCTCAATGTAATGAAGCGAGATAAATCTTAGCATATGATGATTTCATTATGTATGAATTAAAGGTGCATATTCGCACCAAAACTTCCAGAGGCTTAAATAGTGTATCTCAATGTAATGAAGCGAGATAAAGCTTAGCATATGATGATTTCATTATGTATGAATTAAATGTGCATATTCGCACCAAAACTTCCAGAGGCTTAAATAGTGTATCTCAATGTAATGAAACGAGATAAATCTTAGCATATGATGATTTCATTATGTATGAATTAAAGGTGCATATTCGCACCAAAATTTCCAGAGGCTTAAATAGTGTATCTCAATGTAATGAAGCGAAATAAATCTTAGCATATGATGATTTCATTATGTATGAATTAAATGTGCATATTCGCACCAAAACTTCCAGAGGCTTAAATAGTGTATCTCAATGTAATGAAGCGAGATAAATCTTAGCATATGATGATTTCATTATGTATGAATTAAATGTGCATATTCGCACCAAAACTTCCAGAGGCTTAAATAGTGTATCTCAATGTAATGAAGCGAGATAAATCTTAGCATATGATGATTTCATATATGTATGAATTAAATGTGCATATTCGCACCAAAACTTCCAGAGGCTTAAATAGTGTATATCAATGTAATGAAGCGAGATAAATCTTAGCATATGATGATTTCATTATGTATGAATTAAATGTGCATATTCGCACCAAAACTTCCAGAGGCTTAAATAGTGTATCTCAATGTAATGAAGCGAGATAAAGCTTAGCATATGATGATTTCATTATGTATGAATTAAATGTGCATATTCGCACCAAAACTTCCAGAGGCTTAAATAGTGTATCTCAATGTAATGAAGCGAGATAAAGCTTAGCATATGATGATTTCATTATGTATGAATTAAATGTGCATATTCGCACCAAAACTTCCAGAGGCTTAAATAGTGTATCTCAATGTAATGAAGCGAGATAAATCTTAGCATATGATGATTTCATTATGTATGAATTAAATGTGCATATTCGCACCAAAACTTCCAGAGGCTTAAATAGTGTATCTCAATGTAATGAAGCGAGATAAATCTTAGCATATGATGATTTCATTATGTATGAATTAAATGTGCATATTCGCACCAAAACTTCCAGAGGCTTAAATAGTGTATCTCAATGTAATGAAGCGAGATAAATCTTAGCATATGATGATTTCATTATGTATGAATTAAATGTGCATATTCGCACCAAAACTTCCAGAGGCTTAGATAGTGTATCTCAATGTAATGAAGCGAGATAAAGCTTAGCATATGATGATTTCATTATGTATGAATTAAATGTGCATATTCGCACCAAAACTTCCAGAGGCTTAAATAGTGTATCTCAATGTAATGAAGCGAGATAAATCTTAGCATATGATGATTTCATTATGTATGAATTAAATGTGCATATTCGCACCAAAACTTCCAGAGGCTTAAATAGTGTATCTCAATGTAATGAAGCGAGATAAATCTTAGCATATGATGATTTCATTATGTATGAATTAAATGTGCATATTCGCACCAAAACTTCCAGAGGCTTAAATAGTGTATCTCAATGTAATGAAGCGAGATAAAGCTTAGCATATGATGATTTCATTATGTATGAATTAAATGTGCATATTCGCACCAAAACTTCCAGAGGCTTAAATAGTGTATCTCAATGTAATGAAGCGAGATAAATCTTAGCATATGATGATTTCATTATGTATGAATTAAATGTGCATATTCGCACCAAAACTTCCAGAGGCTTAAATAGTGTATCTCAATGTAATGAAGCGAGATAAATCTTAGCATATGATGATTTCATTATGTATGAATTAAATGTGCATATTCGCACCAAAACTTCCAGAGGCTTAAATAGTGTATCTCAATGTAATGAAGCGAGATAAATCTTAGCATATGATGATTTCATTATGTATGAATTAAATGTGCATATTCGCACCAAAACTTCCAGAGGCTTAAATAGTGTATCTCAATGTAATGAAGCGAAATAAATCTTAGCATATGATGATTTCATTATGTATGAATTAAATGTGCATATTCGCACCAAAACTTCCAGAGGCTTAAATAGTGTATCTCAATGTAATGAAGCGAGATAAATCTTAGCATATGATGATTTCATTATGTATGAATTAAATGTGCATATTCGCACCAAAACTTCCAGAGGCTTAAATAGTGTATCTCAATGTAATGAAGCGAGATAAATCTTAGCATATGATGATTTCATTATGTATGAATTAAATGTGCATATTCGCACCAAAACTTCCAGAGGCTTAAATAGTGTATCTCAATGTAATGAAGCGAGATAAATCTTAGCATATGATGATTTCATTATGTATGAATTAAATGTGCATATTCGCACCAAAACTTCCAGAGGCTTAAATAGTGTATCTCAATGTAATGAAGCGAGATAAATCTTAGCATATGATGATTTCATTATGTATGAATTAAATGTGCATATTCGCACCAAAACTTCCAGAGGCTTAAATAGTGTATCTCAATGTAATGAAGCGAGATAAATCTTAGCATATGATGATTTCATTATGTATGAATTAAATGTGCATATTCGCACCAAAACTTCCAGAGGCTTAAATAGTGTATCTCAATGTAATGAAGCGAGATAAATCTTAGCATATGATGATTTCATTATGTATGAATTAAATGTGCATATTCGCACCAAAACTTCCAGAGGCTTAAATAGTGTATCTCAATGTAATGAAGCGAGATAAAGCTTAGCATATGATGATTTCATTATGTATGAATTAAATGTGCATATTCGCACCAAAACTTCCAGAGGCTTAAATAGTGTATCTCAATGTAATGAAGCGAGATAAATCTTAGCATATGATGATTTCATTATGTATGAATTAAATGTGCATATTCGCACCAAAACTTCCAGAGGCTTAAATAGTGTATCTCAATGTAATGAAGCGAGATAAATCTTAGCATATGATGATTTCATTATGTATGAATTAAATGTGCATATTCGCACCAAAACTTCCAGAGGCTTAAATAGTGTATCTCAATGTAATGAAGCGAGATAAATCTTAGCATATGATGATTTCATTATGTATGAATTAAAGGGGCATATTCGCACCAAAACTTCCAGAGGCTTAAATAGTGTATCTCAATGTAATGAAGCGAGATAAATCTTAGCATATGATGATTTCATTATGTATGAATTAAATGTGCATATTCGCACCAAAACTTCCAGAGGCTTAAATAGTGTATCTCAATGTAATGAAGCGAGATAAATCTTAGCATATGATGATTTCATTATGTATGAATTAAATGTGCATATTCACACCAAAACTTCCAGAGACTTAAATAGTGTATCTCAATGTAATGAAGCGAGATAAAGCTTAGCATATGATGATTTCATTATGTATGAATTAAATGTGCATATTCGCACCAAAACTTCCAGAGGCTTAAATAGTGTATCTCAATGTAATGAAGCGAGATAAATCTTAGCATATGATGATTTCATTATGTATGAATTAAATGTGCATATTCGCACCAAAACTTCCAGAGGCTTCAATAGTGTATCTCAATGTAATGAAGCGAGATAAATCTTAGCATATGATGATTTCATTATGTATGAATTAAATGTGCATATTCGCACCAAAACTTCCAGAGGCTTAAATAGTGTATCTCAATGTAATGAAGCGAGATAAATCTTAGCATATGATGATTTCATTATGTATGAATTAAATGTGCATATTCGCACCAAAACTTCCAGAGGCTTAAATAGTGTATCTCAATGTAATGAAGCGAGATAAATCTTAGCATATGATGATTTCATTATGTATGAATTAAATGTGCATATTCGCACCAAAACTTCCAGAGGCTTCAATAGTGTATCTCAATGTAATGAAGCGAGATAAATCTTAACATATGATGATTTTTGTAAAATTTAATTACAGACTCGTATCCTTAAATCATTTTCACAGCTATATATTGAATGAAATTATCATATTGTGGATTCACGGCCTCTCTTCTGGCCACAGAAGTGATGAATTCGCCTCATCAAAGATCACGGGACATAAATCGTTGCGTAACTGAACTATTTCACCCCACTCCCGGCAAGTGACCTCCTGGATCCGCCCCTGTGGTACATACACAGTATCATTTCATTACCATATATGGTGAGACATGACGGCCCATGGTCTGGTGTATGCCACCTGGATCTAGTGAAATAAGTTCACTGGGACGCAATGACCAGAACGAGACTTGTCCATGTTAAAAAGTACAGTTACACCTCTCCAGCTAAGCGAGATCGTTGACCCCATTGACTGCTATACTATTTGACACGATGTTGATTGCAATAACTGGTCAGTGGTCAGAATTGTATATGCGCATACTTACGTAAGCGTGAATTATAGAATGATCTCTCTATGACTGTATGTTCTTTCATTTCATTGAGATACACATTTATAGCCTCTGAAAGGATACACTTTTAACAAATTTATTTTCAAACATCTTGATGTGGATATCGGATAGGTATTATATCCCTTGATTACAATGTAAAACAGTTCCGTTTAGACACTATAAAGTGTGTGGGTGCGGGGAGGGGGGGGAGGGAGACACATACCTTTTCCCACCCACCCCTTGCACTGCCAAAAGTCTGTGTGTTGTGGTGGGGTGGGGGCACTGGCGGATTAAGGTGTGGTCAGGGGGTGGGGGGTGGGGTGGGGGGGGGGGTGCGCCCGCCCACCCACCCCACTCTTGGGAGGTGACCCTTCCCCGGCTGGAGTGCCATTTCTCCTCCCAATGGATTTCTAAGACATCCGTACGTCCGTAGTTAGTCTCTAGTCAGCCTATAGATAACTGTCCACTAGTTTAGAGATTAAGTTTAATCTTAAGCCTCAATGTCCATTCGCGCAAGTTTAACAAGTTTAATGCTTCAATTTAATTTATCTTGAATGATGTAACTGGTGCATTCGGAAATGTGCTCGGACAATGATCTGGGTAATAGTAATGCATGCGATTTTCAGTCCAAGTAGTTACATATTTTGCGACTATTCGGGCTGAAATCTGTTATTCATTTTTAGACTAACAGGATTGAACGTTGTTGCTGTCTTAGAGTGGAAACCGTACATGTATCCGCCCAGGAAAGTATTAGGTTGATTTCAATTGAAAAAAGATTATGCAAAAGTAAAACTAATATAAGCCTACATATGTACGTACAGTCAGGAAAGTATTCATCACGGTAGATACTTGTTAGCACGCCATATCCGGTAATCAAATTTTCCCTGCATCCGCTCATTCCATAGCTTCGGCTAAAATTAAAAGACAAACATAATGTATACCCCCGTCTCATATACTCGCCGGTTCCATATTCTCGCGGCAAATCTGTTATTTTGCTATAAATAAAAACAAACGCCCCCTACCCGTTGTTTCACATGCCGAGGCCGTAACCAGGAAGTAAAAGATGCTCGCGAACAACTTTTTCCAAAAATGCCCGACTTATTAGAGAGTTAAATAAAAAACTACAATGTACAAAAAAACTGTCAACATTATAATATATGCACCTGAACCATAGAAATGTACTATATTAACTAGAACAACCATTGGCTTATCTGCTCTATACAATAGATTAAATTTACCATCCGCCACATTGGTGCTCTCATCCGGCCTGACAGCTACTGATAAACAGTAATACAACTATGCTTAATAATCAGGCCGCAAAAGCTATATCTGCTGCCTCAATGATGAAATGTCATCAAATTCAATAAGTAAATACATACATGTTACTTTAAAAACACTTTGTCTGCAAGCATGTGTCTTAAGATTGATTAAATGACAGAAAGCTGTTGCAACCATAAAACTGTTATAAACAGAACACTGATGTATCAAGAGGGTTGCCATGCTCATAATGCTGTTGAAAACAAAAATTGCAACATACAGAAACAGTCGCGCCACATTAAACAGTTGCTATCTAGCCGATAAAGCTACTGCGACAATAAAGCTGTGCTAAATTAGCCTATAAAGATATCTCATTCATAAAACCCTTGCAACCAGAAATGTTCTGCATCCACAACGTTGTTGTGTTCAAAGATGTTGCGAAAATAAAGCTGCTGAACTCAAAGATTTTGCAAATAGAACACTGTTACAGACAAAATGACGTTGCATTCACAAAGATGTTTTCAAATTTTCTGTGAGCAGGGACAGCAATAACAGCAACACGAGTGGTAGTAACAGTAATAGTAAAAACTGCAACAGCATTCAGATGAAATATACTGAATATGTAAATGCCATGGACAGTAGCAAATAGCAATTATCCCTCGTGTAACTTAACGTCAGCAACAAATCAGCGTTATCTATCCTTCCTGGGAGTCATGTCTATAAACTTGTCAACACTGTACTGATAATTTCAAGGCAAATTTCATTCTAACATTGAAGCAAAGCCGGCTCCAAAAAGACCACAAGACTACGTGCAATTGTTAAAAAATATTTTGATTGAATGTTGCTGTTGTTGTGAGTAGCAACAACTTTCAGTCAAATTGTTTGCAAAGTTATCATCACGATTCTTACTTTGCCTTGAAGAATTGTCTCAATAATCCTGCGAGGAACAGCATTGGTCTAACATTGACATTGTCATTAACATTGCCATCGTCATCGCCATTGTTGTTGTCATTATTAGTATATAATAGAATTATTATTATTATTATTATTATTATTATTATTATTATTATTATTATTATTATTATTATTATTATTTTTATGGTTGTATTCAGGCGCGCGTGGGTGGGTGTTTCTCCGTCCGCATCCCAATCCATACAGGCCTAGTATGACACCCACTGAACTAAATATACTCTGACAATGAAATAAAATGTACTGAAAAAATGAAGTGTACCATAAAAGATGTTGCTATCCAGAAAGTTGTTGTATTCATAACCCTTTTGATAATTAAATCTGCTGCAACGAGAATGTAATTGCGTCCATTGTTTTGCATCCAAAAATCTGTTGCAAATTATACAGCTGTTATATTTATTAACTCTTTCACCAACTAATTCCCCATATCTCATTTTCAAGGCAAGATACAAGAAAGCTGTTGAAAATTTGAAATTAATTTTACTGGAAGGCAGCAACGGCTTCCAGTCAAACCAAGAGAAGTCTATTTTTGACAATTTAGCACAGCATGACTGGCTCGTTTATTGCGCCAGTCATTCCAGTGGTAAATTTTCAAAAATATTCTTCTCTTTGCTCTGCAAATAGATTTCTCTCAAGACCACTGCAGAAGTCGTTTTGAGTGATATGAGTGCTAAAGGATTAGATTAAATAGCATCTAATACAGATTATCTACCAAACCTAATCATTAATCATATACAATTATGTTAATGAGGCAATACAACCACAGAAGCCATAAATATAGATGTCAATTTGCCAGAGTAATGAGACAGACATTTCATTCCAAATACCCTGGAAACTTATTTTCAAGAGAGCTAAATATATGAAATATCATATTTACTTTGAAAACATTTTGACTCATCATGTATATTTGCGCAGAAGGAAATGAGTAATTGACGCAGTATCACACTGCATGGAGTGAGTGTTGTTTATTGGCAAATTAATGATAACGCGGATGTTTGTGTAGTTTTTTTAGCAGTTGTCATGTTCTATCTGTCATTGTATCTAAACTATAAAGCATTTTTCGCTAAAAATTTGGTATCATTTAAAACACACATTGTCACATGGATCATCTAGATTTGATTTTAAAATATCAAGTAGTTCTTATGCAGCAAGGGTTTGAATTAGGGTGGCATAGGTTTCTCCTATTGGTTTCTATAGTGAAGAAATTGCTTTCTGGAAGCACCAAGAGGTCGCCCAGTAAATGTAAAACTGGGTACAATGCGTGTTCTAGCTAATATAGTACATTTCGATGGCCTGCGCTCTACTTCCTACACCTCACTCACAAAAATCTAATATATAACGCTCTAGCTGACTGAAACACATGCATCGTCTGCTAATTTATTTCGTCAGAGACAGCATCAAGTCACATGATCATTGGCTCCGCCTCGCTGATGGAGGATTAAAGTGTATGGAAAAAATTAGGGTCGACATTTATAATAAGCCCACAAATTCGCCACATCATAACATGTTATCGTGTAATAACTTTAGGGGTTTGCCAATCACGCATCTTATAAACAAACTATGGCATGATCTACTTCATACATATCTCACTGAGGACAAGAAACAGTGACCAAATAAGAAGGAATGATTGCAGCTGCAGAATGTTTTCAAACTACTGCAGCCGCGGAAACCAGTATATCATCATCATCATCATCATCATCGTCATCAGCATCATTATCATCATCATCATCATCATCATTAGCCTGTAGCCCAACTATACAGTAAATCAGTATCACGACTCACATACCAGTGGCGACAAGTCGGGACATCGAAGCCAGCAACATAGTACTCAATGTTTGCTCCAGGCATTCCTAATAATAATAATAATAATAATAATAATAATAATAATAATAATAATAAATAAATAAATAAATAAAATGATGATGATGATGATGATGATGATGATGATGTAAAACAATAATAGGAAAGAAGAAATAGGAGCAATTCCAATAAAAATCAAACTACTATTTTGTTAGTAGAATATATCTTACCTAGAGTTTGATATGTCTTTATTCTTGCCCCTTGAACGAAAGATGGTACCCAGTTGGTGTTGGCATAAAATGAAATCAAGCCGCATAGGTATTTGCCGATCATTGAGCGTGTCCCAGCGAAGTCGGTCTCGTTGCGGGTAGAAAGCTTATCATCAATGGCTTCGCGTAGAGTCTGCAGCATGCTGTGTCCTGTAATATCACCAACAAATAAAAAATTAAACTCAGGTAAATAGCCGTGGTAGATTCGGGGAGACGGAAGTCACCCTCACCCCTCACCAACCCACACTGCGCACTCACGCACGCACGCACGCAACCCTCGCCCTGAACACAGGAAATAGCTTTCCAAAACATCTAATCTTCCTGCGGTCCCAGGAATCACTCGTTTCGAAAGCCCCCCCCCCCCCCCAGAACCCCATCATACACGCAATTGTAAACAAATATCACCAGAATAATAATTCTTGAAAATGTCAGCCACCAGTTTAAATCTAGTAACGAATGTTGACCCCATTGAAAATGGGTTAAAGGAGATAACTCAAATAACCTTTGGAAAATATCGTAAATTCGCTCCCTTGATTTGTAATTGCCGACACATTTGCAGTGTTCAGAGATGACAATCGAACACGTAGTGTATATTGGAGTAGAAAGTGAGCGCGTTCGTGCGTGATATGGCTATCATATTTAGAATCTTACCAGCGTGGATATTTTCTTCAAAAAACCCCATGGCGTTTATCCAAGTAGGCCTCCCACAGGTTAATATGGCTTCTTCGATAATCGCCGTGATAGAGCTTGCCAGTTCATGCGTAGGCGCCAGCTCTGTAGAAGATAAGTAAATGATGGCAAATTTATAGGCTTGTTAATGACGTACTTCCGGATCCATCTGCTTCTTAAACCTTTAGCCCTCAAATTCGTTCAGAGAAATGTACTGATAGGCATCAACCCCAGCTGCCAGTCAGATTAATTTCAAAATATCCAACATAATCTTCGTTGCCTTATAAAGGACAAGAATTTGTCATTGCTAGTAGGCCTATAAGATGTAAGCGATTGTTAAATAACCAGAACAAATTTGTCCAATACCCGCGTCGTTGATACAATTTCCAATCAGGCTGCCTATTTTGGAAAAAATGTTGCTGACCCTGTTGCTGTTGCATGTCTTCGGGACCCACGTGACATGCATCCGCCTAAGTTTGGAGAAGTTATTGAAAAATGTATCAAAAGTGTCAATTTTGTAAACAATTTTTCTGAAAGCTGTCTTTTAGCTTTCAACTCCACAATTGGCATACATCTTCGGGACCCAATGGGCAAGCTTTTACCCGGATTTGGTGAAAACCCCTCCAGTATAACCATCAATTGTCCATTTGCGTTTGAGTTTTGGACCCCAAAATTGACACACGTCTTCGGGAAGCCATGGGGAAGATTCCATCGAAGCTTGGACACGCTACCTCCAGTAGAACCAGAGTTTTTCAAAACTGTCTTTGGAACTAATTTGACTGGGTGCTGTTGTTGCCTATGGCACCACAGCGCCCAATCAAATAGTTTCAAAATATTCAAATATTTTATTAAATAGCAAAAGCATACAATTCGTACAACGTGTCGGGACAATTATGCCTTTAAGACGGACTAAATTGAGGCATTCATGCTGTAATTGATTATGACGTCATTCTACACGTGACGTAGTTGAATATACCGACATATGATGGATCGATAAACTGAAAAGGTCCATTAACAATCAATCAATCAATCAATCAACCAATCAATCAATTTATTGCCATAAGAATACCATACATTATGGTGTCATTAACAAAGGCTTAGGCCGTGTTCTCACTAGAGACATAACGTAATACTGAGGTGAGAACACGGGTTTAGAGCCGTAGCAGATGGATCCATTTGTAGCTATGCGGATACGGCCCGCCCATATCTAACTATGCTCCTACCATGATTTGTGCGTATTGGGATCGATTCATATACTCTTACCCCTGAATTCTCATAATCCCATTTTAAAGGTAACTATATAGGTAAGCTGTTGAATATTTTGAAACTAATGTGACAGGTGCATTTTGATTATGACATCAGCTTAAATGTGATGTAATTGATTATGACGTCATATACTTGAGTGACATACCCGATCCATCCATGTATCGATCCGATTGCCTGTTTAGGACTGTGTGTATGATTACTGTATTCTGCTGCTGTAGTAGTAGAAACATCTTACAGCTGCAATCTGTCCGTCTTCGCTTTTGACCACCGTGTCTTGTCCTTAGCCGACTTCCTTAGCTTCCTCAGGTCGATGCTTGATCTGGGTCTACTGAGGCCTGCTTTCTTGAGGTCACCTCGTAGCACGTCTAACAGATTTATGCGATGACGTCCTCTCCTGGCGTTATATTAGATTTGCCGGCTCCCATTGTTGTGAATTCACCTTTCCAGAGTTCCCACCCATTATATTACGTCATAATGAACTGCGCTATCTGTACAATGACATCATAATGAATGACGTCATGAATGACGTCGATAAGTACGTCACGAACGCATATTTGAAGACGGTCTATGCGTTGTTGTACAAATTGTTTGCTTTTACTATTTAATAAATATTCTGTTGAATATTTTGAAACTAATTGACTGGGCGCTGTTGCTGCCATAGGCAGCAACAGCACCCAGTCAAATTAGTTACACAATATTCAACAGCTTCCCTGTATAGTTTTCAGGAATTTGATAGCTAGAGCATTTGTGTGATCGATCAATCCCAACACGGCAGGTGTGGGTGGAGATTAACTAGCGATGGGCCCCGGCATAGCTAAAAATGGAAAGGTCCATTCCAAGGCTCTTTGTGCTGATGTGTCTTCTGGCATCTTTAGCACATGGCCAAACACAGACAATCCTTGCCGGGCGACTTTTACGGACAGCGGCGATGTATTACACATCTTGCATATTAGTGCATCGTTAGACATTTGCGGTTGCAGGTATCAAGTTTGTCTAGAGTTGCATTTGGATCTGCCCAGCTGCTACAGCTATACGGCATCAAGTATACGTAGGTTGCGTTGTATAAACGTAGTCTTTTTGTCAACAACATCTTTGATTTACGCATCCGTAGCTTCCAGAAGGACTGGAAAGCTATATGTTCCCCGTGACGCAGCATGCAGCTACGCCAGCTGTACTGCAGAGCAATGAGCCTAGGATTGTACTTTTCCACCATGGTTCCCCGTCAGGAAGTGGGCTGTCATTTTCTTTAGTTTCATGCTTTGTCGATAGGTATGTGTGAGTGAAATCGATTCCTTCATAAAGAGATTGTCAATATTAGTTTGCTCGCAGCTAATGGGAGTAGTTCGACAAGGGGTTTCTTTTCCTCGTCTATGAAGTTCACATTGTCGGCATATCCCATCTCTGGTGACGTGTCCAGTATGTACACTCACGTGTGTGGTGGGGTGGGGTGGGTGGGGTGGGGCTTGCATGGTCTTATGGAACTTTTTCGCACGGATTTCAATGCAATAGCTATATGGTAGCAAGGTAACAGATGAAAAGCACCTGGGATAGACCATCTTCCCGTGGGTATGTGGATGATGTCTCAAACTCTACAGAGTTCACTGTCTTGACTCTTACACTCAGTTTGGTGTCTGCTAATTGTAGTCTCACTAGTCTCTCAAAGCTCATCCGCATTGCAACTGGCCTGGTATAGTACATCTAGGATCTTTGAACGTTTAATTATGTTTAAAATATTCAGCAGTATGTTTTATTTTGTTTTGCATGTTAAGTTATTGAGCTGTACACTATCAGTCATAGGGCCGATTGGGAGTCATGGCAGAATTCATGAATCCATTTCCTCACTCAAACATCTGACATCATAATCAACTGCGTGACGTGTAGGCTGACATCATAATCAGGACGTCATGAATGAGTCGATATAGTCCGTCTATAACGCGTAATAGTCCGACACGTTGTACGAATTTTATGTCTTTACCATTTAATAAACATTCTGCTGAATATTTTGAAACTAATTTGACTGAGCGATATATCGATCCCAACACGAGCGATGTGTGGGTGGAGATTAACTAGGGATGGGCGAGGCATAGCTAAAACTGGAAATGTCCAGTGGACTACTCACAACCCACTTCTATAACGTTTCTATAACGAGCCCAGGCTGGAAGATACAGCTTGACAACCACACTAACATCCACCATCCCTTTCAACTTACCATCTACCCCCCCCCCCCGCCCCACCCACTCCAATAGGATCATATATGAGCATGTTATGTCATAATAGCATGTTCTCTCCTACCGCACACGTTATTATTACCTGCTATCGCCTAACATTATTACCTGCTATCGCCTAACATTATTACCTGCTATCGCCTAACATTATTACCTGCTATCGCCTAACATTATTACCTGCTATCGCCTAACATATATTATACAATAGCTTACATGCTACCTAGTTTTGCCTTTCCTCCCTTATTCTGCTTTACCACATCATGCAATGTTAAGCTCTATCGTACCATGAAATATCATATTTTAATCATCCCTACCAACATCTGCCTACTAGAGCATTTCTTACATATATTGTTGTATGTGTTACCACTTACCATACTCTGCCATTTCTACCTTACACTCATCTACACGCCCTTCCCTAGTCGGCGTTTCCTACCATAATTAGCTATACACTAATATTCATACAATTGCCTACGAATCATTTCATTCAGAAAATATACCAACACCCCATAACATAGCCATTTCATAATGACCTATCATAACATACCCTTCCCAGCTTGCATTAGCTTGCCCGCCAGACAATAGTCGACACTCTCGTTCCTATTGTATAGTTCCATAGCATACCAATAACTAGGCCTGATCGAACCACTACCGTTAATTTTAATTATAACAAGAACGCTGAAGCATGCAATGTCTCGCCTGCAAATGCGTGGAGAGGGTAAATTGCCAAGTAAACAAACCATGGATGGTTCGTAATACATATATTCAGTGAAGCATCAACAGCCAACTGTAACCCACGAAACATGAAACATTTCGCTAAACTTCGAATACAGTCTGATGTTGAAAAGGTCCCAATGGTATTGCTCAATATGGAAGCCCCCGGGATATAGCTGCAATACTGACCATCAAACTGCACCTGCAGTGCAAGCACTAACAGCCTAGATAAGAAAACAGATTGGTAAATGGACTATATATTAAATGTGTTTGTATTTCACAGAAGAGAAAGGTTTCATTGGCTAAAACGGAGAAGAAATAGGAATAATTCCGAGAAAAATCAAACAACTAATAGAACAGTTTGAAATGAATGCTAACTTTTCTAAAGTTTTATTGAAATCCAAACAGCCATTGTATAATAATAATAATAATAATAATAATAATAATAATAATAATAATAATAATAAAACATGAAAAATATTCAAAACCGTGAAAAATAGGAACATTTCACAAAATGTTAACAAATGATGATGCTGACTTCATCTAATGAACCAGTGTTGAATAATAAGGTAATTTAAGGTAATTTAAAACCGTTAGAAAAAAACCCATGAAAAATATTCAAATTCCAAAACCGTGTAAAAAGTAATAAAATCTCCCAAAATAAAATTCGTAACGATGTGGATAGTACCTTGCATAATAGGCCCCTATATAACACTGCTGTAACATTTAGTCGATATCCTGTGAGCCATTGTTGAAACAGAACGGTCCATCAAAACCTTAACCGAAAAACCCCAGATGAAATAAGGTTAAAAGTCCAAAAAGTAGAGGAACACCCCCCCCCCCCAAAAAAAAATTCATATCAGTAGTGATGCAAATCGCATCCTTGTACGGCATAAAACACGGCTGTAGTTTCATTGTAATCAGAATGACCATTATTGAGTTATACAAGCACACTAAAAACCTTAGCCAAAATATTGTATATAGTGACGCCGATAGCGACTTTAGAAATTTAATATACGGAGTAATGTTATGACAATTCTTAGCCACCATAACTTGTAAACTGTAAATTCCGTGTTCCCCATGTCATTTACGAGTCGGACTATTAATAGTTAAAGACGGGTTATATAGAATCATTTATGACGTGCCGCTTAGCGTATTATGACGTCATATGACGTCATTACTGTGGAAAGGTACATTTAACTGAATGTCCATAAAATGCTTCTCATGGGTCAATACCTGCACTTTAACAGCAAAAATGTAAACACAGCTCTGAAGGTGAAATTTGTCTCTGTTTCCCATAGAGCCCAGGATGTTTGCTATTTATAGGTCGCTTGCGATTCATCATTGATCTTGTAAAAACAGAACTTATTATTATGCAAACGATTTGTTTGATAATCTGATATAATTGAAGCGTTTGCGTTTTTCGAACGTTCAGAGTTGTGGCACTAGTAGTTTGTCTGAGGCCGGCTAACTGTCTAAACATGATTTTTTTTCCAACCGACCTTTCCAGTTTATTCATACATCAACTTACGTCATATGACCTCATAATCAGCTACGTCACGTGTAGGATAACGTCATAATCGATGAGTTCATGAATGAAGTAGATAGGTTCGTCAAGAACGCATAATTGGTGACAGACTAATCGTTGCCGTACGAATTGTATGACTTTAATAAACATGCTGTTGACTATTTTGAAACTAATTTAACTGGCCACTGTTGCTGCCATAGGCAGTCAAATTATTTTCAAAATAGTCAACAACTTACCTGTATAGTTTTCTGGGAATTGATAGAAAATAAGATCAGGGATCCCAAAACGGACGAAGCATGTGTGAAGCTTAGCTATAGAGATGAGTCGGGCATAGCTAACACTGGAAAGGTCTATTTTATTGTTTCGTACATAGAATGCTCCCTAAATTAAGCCACTCTACGCTTACATAACATTATTGAATATTTCCTAATTTATTCTATATCTCTTTTACAGTCTAACAATTCCAGTCGTGAAGAGGAATTAGGGAATCGCGTCTCCAATTCAATTTCCCAATTTCCAGCTCCCAGTCAAATTAATTAGCCTAAAAAATAGTCAACAGAATAGCTCTTGCATTGTTGGCTAAATGAGTTCCTGTATTTGGCCTTTCGGATTCAAATGTCAAAGATGAATATATTGTTAGAAGATATTTCCAGTAGAAAATATGCCTTGTGCAGGGCCGTATGTATTGTAGGTTTATAGTGCCGGATGCCTGCGCTATAAACCTATAATATATACGGCCCTTTACAAGGTATATTTTCCGCTGGAAATAACTTCTAGCAATATATTCATCTTTGACAGTTCATAAGTGTGATAATTAAGACGATACTTATTTTCATCATACCATAACGTTGATGAATGCGCAAGTCGACGACCACTAGTAATTTAAACCGTCTTGTGTCACCTGCACCTTAGTTGTCAAGCCGGCAAAAATCTCGCACTGCGATAGTCTTAGGAATGTCCAGTTGCAGACCAAGACAATAGTATTTTAGAAAATTTACCACTGGAATGACTGGCTCGGTAACCGAGCCTGTCATTCCAGTGTTAAATTTTCAAAAATACTATTCTCTTGGCCTGCAAATTGATGCTGGCTAATCAAAAACTCGAATTTTCTTAACAATATCTCCATTGCCGGTCAACCTGGTCAAACACGTTCTCTATAGTGGGGGCAGAAAGCGAGTTTTGTAATTTTCAGTGGTAAATTTACAAAAATAGTCTTCCCTTGGCCTGCAAATTACAATTCTAGTGAATAATCTTGGCAATTAAACGGTTAATTGATATGAGTTGCATCCTGAGCGCTTTGAGGCGCTGTTGACATAAGCGGGGTTAACAATATATCACGCAGTATTACATGTGAGACATTTCGGTTATTAAAAAAGTAAATCTATTGTAGATCTCCTTTGATACGAGATCAAGTAACGTGTATTCTCAATAGAAGCGGCGCCTATATTTTTAGATTGGATAGCATTGGGCAGTAAAAACTACGAACCAGAACCAATATGAAAGGTTTCCAAGTTTATTTCACCTTCATTGCTTCCAATAATTGCCTTCTATCATACACGGACAGGATTATGGTGACGTCATTGTAAACGTGTCTTTATTCGATGAAACGTTCACCTCGCTCTCGACGCGTGCGTAGGTTGTGCGTGACAAAATTGCACCGTGTAAACGAAACTTGAGACAGATTTGTATGTATATGCAAGACTTGGATTGTATGTGTATTATATCGTACAATATATAGTTTATTACCGTTACAATTTCTACAATTATTTCCATGGGTGTTGCCATTTTAATATCCCTACTATCTGGTATTCGTAAAACTAGGGGTCGGTGTCGAATGGAAATGCAGAAACCTGAAACTATAAACATATATATTATCGTGCGCGGGCCTCGTGTGGGCGGCTACTAGTCTCAAGGAGTGAGAGTGGAGGGTACGGTGCGCGTTGTTTTCATCCTTGGTGTGGGGCTCGACTTACCTGTGGTACTCAGCAGCACCTGAGATGCCACGATTCTGTAGCACCCCACCCACCCCCAATAGCACCACACACACACACCCGCCTCACACGCACGTACGCATTCACGCAAACGCGCACGTACACACAAACGTACGCGCGCACGCACACAAGCACACACTCGCGGAATGACGCTACAATTCGCTCCGCTGAATTATCTCGTGTGTAGCAAACATAAAGAAGCGCCGGCCATTCTTCTCTTCTAATCATGGCTGTCACTAGGAGGGGAGTGAGCCACTTCTTTCCATACCTAAGACCAATTCTAGTTCATAACCTGTTGGAGGAGTGGGTAGATAGAGGAGAGGGGTTACTCCGATTGTTTGTCCCGGTTTGAGAACTGGTTGCATCAATCACACTAATCAGGTCAGTATCTATTCGTCACAAATGTACATAACAGACGCATAGTGTATGTGTGTGTGGGGGGGGGGGGTAGTAGGGGGCGTGGGTGGGGTGTGTGGGTGTCAACCATGTCTGGTGAAATAGATTACGTTTTGTGCCAAAATATCGGAGTCATGGATGCTGAAATGGAGAGCTGGTCATATTATAATCAGCCAAAATGGGAGTGTTGGTATTAGGTCCGGCCTTTCTACTTCTAGCTCATCTCCGTCGGAGGGCTTTTCTAACTGACGTATGTAAATTAGGCTGGAGGCCAAAAGACACCCCATGAACGCCCCCCTCCCCACCAACCCGCACTCAGGATCCACCGCAATCATTATTTATTTTACGTATTAGCATCTGAATAAAAGATCTGGAAATGTTTCCAGAAAAAATTGTCATGATGCTTGTTTTATTTTATGGGCATAAAACAGAACCGCACCATGGTCGTCAAAGTCTGTCATTTTTAGGAGATGGGGAAACAAAAATTGGGAAAACTGTAATTGTTATTACTTTTTATTTTTCGATTATCATTCCAAATATTGTTGGTTGCCCCCTCTTCCATTTCATGTCTGTTTTATGCAAATCAGTTGAATAATTATGTAATCAGAGGTCAGAAGTCACGAATTTTGGTAGTTGACTAAAATCTGACAAATGTGCGTTGATGCAACTGACAAGGTACTCACAAAGGAATATTTTGTTGTTGTTAACCGAAGAAGTTAATAATAGATACCTTCCGACAAATCTAAAGAGCGGTTGTTGTTTTATCTTATGAGATGATGTTACTATAACAACTGACTTAATTTCCTTGTTGAAAATAGCTGAACATACAATTATGGGGAAGCGAAAAAGAACATAACACTGATCTAAATAATGTTGCATAATACATCGCCGCTCAAAATATTTCGTCGACCGTCCTCTGAAATTCCGTGCATGTTATATGACAATCAGTTGAGTTATTGGGGAACCAGATGTCAAAGTGTAGCCAGCTTTCGCTGCTGCATAGATTTGGGAAACTGTGCATTGCAGTGACCGACAACCTGCTGATAAATGAATGTTCTTAAGACGTTTCTACTACTACAGCCGCAGAATACCGTAATCTTCCATACATACGACAAGTACCCACGTGACAAGATTGTGGTTCTTTAAAGCAGGATGTTGTAGAGCCACATGTGTTAATGTACAACGATCTTTGACCCTAAAACTGGAGATGGTCTCTCATGCAGCCTTGATTTTATCCCAAAATTGAAATGGTTAAACATTCCTGGCTGCCAACCACGTGGCACAATTTGTGGACTTCTTTCAATTTAATTCAACTTATTTATTTACACTCAGACGTATAACAAGTATCCTACACCAGGTAATCATATATACATACATTTATACAGTGTGTACAAACATTCTATGTACGAAACAACAGAAAATATAAATCATATTTAATGTGATTAATTAGGGGTTTAACCTGTCTTGTATCAACAGCGCCTCAAAGCGCTCAAACAGATACTTATGTTATCGACTCTTTAATGGTCAAGATTTGTAAAACAAGAGGTATCAGAAGATACCAAATATCTCGCCTTCTTAAGTTGCCGCATGACCCGGCTGACGCAGGATTCGTTCTGCCCTCGACTAACTATTCTGTGAAACAATAATGTCCAAGCCATGTACATATATACAACAAGAGCTATCCGAAGATAGCAAATAGCTTACCTGTATATTAATTGAACCACCGGCCACAGTCTCATTTTGAAATTTGACAATCCACTTGTCGAATCAAAATACCTCGGGTACTACCCAACGGGCAAGCATAGCTTCGTAGAAGCATAGCTTGGAGAGTGAACCATAAAGCCTTGCTGCTCGCTAGTAACCTGCATTACAATAACTAGTTGGTGTGCCACCAAGTCTGACCGAAAGGCAAATGGTCCAAACTTCAGCAAAGTTCAAAGTCCTAAATTGTAAATTTCTCCATGGAAAGGAATTTAAAATTTCCATGATGAAATGTCCATGATAATCATGGAGTGACGTGAATTACTGTTGTGGCATGACGTCATCGTTTGCATAATATTTTGGCGTTGATTATTAGTACACATAGCAGCTCATTCAGACATTATCATAATAATGATATGCAAGAGAACCGCTAAGGTTTGCTTAATAAAACTTGAATCGGAGATGACGTAATGCTCCTGTAACTTTATTAGACGCCAGAATACTCTCCTCTGTTAAGCATTGGACGTTTCCAGTTTTAGCTATGCTCCGCCAATCTCTAGCTAAGTTTCACCCACGCTTCGCCCGTGTCGGGATCAATCGATACCTGAACTCCCTGTCTATCACTTTCCAGAAACCTATACAGGTAAGCTTCCTATGGCAGCAGCAGCGCCTAGTCAGATTAGTTTCAAAACATTCAACATAATGTTGATTAAATAGTAAAAACATACAATTCGTGCAACAATGCTTAGTCCGTCATCAATCAAGGGTTCATGACGAACTTATATACGTCATTTATGACGTCATTGCTTATGACGTCATCATACACGTCACGTAGTTCAATATGACGTCATATGATTGATGGATAAGCTGGAAGGGTCCATTGTGGTATAATCTGAATTCACGTTGGTGACGAATCGCGAGATGGAGTCATAGTGTCGAATTTATGTGCGTAAAAATCGACGATTTTAACAAACATTTAAATCGAAATAGGGCTTGTGAATATTTTTTTCAAATTCTTTTAACTTATACAATATGATAAACATAATTATTTCTGGTGGGTATTTTTATTGAAATTTAATTCGCGTTTATGGCCTCCTTTATTCACAACAAAATGCCTGAAAAACGTTCAAAATTGTATACTTTTA
This sequence comes from Chaetoderma sp. LZ-2023a, assembly GCA_034401795.1. Taxonomy (NCBI): domain Eukaryota; kingdom Metazoa; phylum Mollusca; class Caudofoveata; order Chaetodermatida; family Chaetodermatidae; genus Chaetoderma; species Chaetoderma sp. LZ-2023a. Next base: position 84,452,060 of record CM067371.1, on the reverse strand, counting down.
GAGGCTTAAATTGCGGGCCTAGATGGAATGAATTGAAATAAATTTTATCACATCACGATTTCTTTGCGTCTAAATTACTATAATTTGTTCAAGTTGTGAAATTGAATTAGAGATACGAGTCCCTAATTCAATTTTTAGAAAATTATAATAATTTGTGCGGAATGAAATCATCAGATTTATTTCGCTTCCTTACATTGAGGTACCAAAATTAAGCCTCTAAAAATACACAATTTAAACAATTTTATTTTCACGCATTTTGCGGTGAGTATGTTCCATTAACTATATAGATTACACCTTACTTGCCTATCACCTGTTTTAGGGCAAAACTCTGCGGTTACTTGAGGTAGATGGTCATAAGATCTTCATGAACCACAATCCTTTTAATCGCAAAAACTATTTACCAAACAATAAGTTATATTAAACCAACAGCCTGATAGGGCAGAGGACTGACCCATAGTGGGCCAATACCGGGCCAATACGTCCCGATATTGGGCAAGTACCGCCCCGGTAACCTGCGTTATCAGAACACCTTATTCTCTGCGGTCATGTTTTGATGACTGTTATAGACATATTTGAAATATTTGACTCTTACTTACCTCCATATATCCATTCAAGAACCACGGTTTCTGTCAGATCGCTGTGAGGTGGACCCGGTGCTAACCCGGGGTTGATCTTGATAACGTGTCCAACAATTGCTTGTAGGAGTCCCTGGTAGATGATGCTGGCGACGGTGTGATCGCCATTATCAAACTGCTGCTGGTAGTTGTTCAAATAAAAACCACCAGCCGGGTCAAAAACAACCAGAAGCGTCACCAGGACAACAAACGGTTTGATCATGGTGAGAAAAGAGCTAGCAGCCTAGTATCCGATGCGTAACTCTGTAAGAAATATTTTTTATCATGACATTTTGAAACCAATTTATCTAGGGAATATTTTTGCATATAATTAAACAAGATCAATAGAATCTCAATAGCCGCGGGTTCCGGATTTTTCGGAAGTTTCATATTTTTCGAATTTTGTTTCAAATCGAACCCAACGTTGTGGAATCAGAGTGTATGGTCGTATCATTTTCTGTGTTAACATTTAAGCTAAATTAAATCAGCAGTTTCCAAGATATCTGCTGTCCATAATTTGATCCGACCCTGATCCTTCTTTTATAAGAATCACGTGCAAAGTTTGGAAACCGTCTTGCACGGTAAATGCCTTTTGTTGTGTTACAATTTGAGTCAAGTCGGATCAGCAGTTTTTTAGATACAGACCGGAATAAGCTTTTGTGATACAATTCATACAACGCGTCGGACTATTTGAGATTTGATGATTGTCTATATAGAACCCTCTGTGACGTAATGATTGTGACGTCATCATACACGCGCTGAGCTGATTTTGACGTCATACGTGGTCAGATGATGGATGGATACTCTGGAAAGGTGAATTCAGACACTTTCCTAGCGGACCATTGACCCCTTGCCCCATATTTAGTGTGACGTTAGCTAACAAATGCCGTAATTTGATTAAGCTACTTGAGCGACAGATCGAATCCATCCGTACAATCTTTAGTTTGTTCACTCCAGTTAACTAATATAAAAGTTTAATAAATGTAGGCTTATCGCTTTCCCATTTCCAGTTATATTTAGCAACATGTTAACAAATTCTTATCAATAGCGCAATTGTGAATCAAATACGTACTTATGATAACCGAATCTTTGAACTATCACAAAAATCGCATCGAGTAAAGCGAGTGATTCCGTTTTATAGCATGGTATTTTGAGAACTATTGTGCAATGTGTTTTCGGGTAAAACTTCAATTATCGAAATATGATACTAGGTCTTTTCTAAGTTTATGATGTTGTTAAGGTAAATAGCAATTCACCTGTCTGCCTAATCAACAAGGCGTGAATATGGCGTTGAAATCTTGAACAAAGGGTGGATCTTATAAATGCATATCATGGTAAAAAAACTGGGAGGTGATTTCCTTCCATCCATCACGACCCACACACCACTATTCTCGGGGATTGACAGTAATTTCTATCTGTGGTTGAATTTAGCTGGGCCTCTGTTGCAGACACCTTCTAGAATGTAGATTAGCACCTAAATCTCTCCACATACAGACCATGGATATATAATCGCTGGGTACTGTACTTATTTGCCTTCGCGAGTTGCTACGTTTGTATGCATGCGCGGGTTTGCAAAATGCGTGGGATTCTGGTGCAATTTAATGGTTATGTGATTTCATTGGCTCCCATTTTGCAAAGTTACATGGTATGATATTATGATATCATGGTCAAAAGTTATACACGGATCTTGTCGCAGTCTCGACGAGGCCCGCATAAGGCGGTCCCTCTGAGGTGTCCAAAAACCAAGGGGGGGGGGGGGGGGTGATTGGCCGTGGTGTCAGCGTGGTTAACTTTTTAACAATCAGAAACATTAAAAAATAATAGCACTATGTAAATTTGTGGACGCCATTATGCAACGATTCAGAAAAAACAATTGAATACCAAAGGGTAATGCTACGTGAGGCCTACGTACAAGTGAGCGCCTGAGGGAGCTTGATATGCGACGAGAAAAGAGTCTAAGATACGAGTCCCATTACCGCCTAGAAAGACCTCACATATGCACAGCGAGTGCCCCCAACACGTAACGCGTGGGACTGCAGGCATGGGTACAACCGATGTGTACCGTAAACGATGAACCAATGCCCATGGCATCTTCGTATAGACCCCAAGTGACAGGCACAAACCATGAACTATTTAAAGGTAATATGGTGAAACGCTACATCGCTACTACTCCAGTTAGCACAGCTTTGGCTGCAGCTGCGGATAGAGATACTACTGCTACTACAACTACAACTACTACTACTACTACTACTACTACTACTACTACTACTACTACTACTACTACTACTACTACTACTACTACTACTACTACTACTACTACTACTACTACTACTATTGCTACTGCTACTGCTACTACTACAACAACAACTACTACTACTACTACTACTACTGCTGCTGCTGCTGCTGCTGCTGCTGCTGCTGCTGCTGCTGCTGCTGCTACTACTACTACTACTACTACTACTACTACTATTACTGCTGCTGCTGCTGCTGCTGCTACTGCTACTACTACTACTGCTACTACTACTGCTACTACTACTACTACTACTGCTGCTGCTGCTGCTGCTGCTGCTGCTGCTACTACTACTACTACTGCTGCTGCTGCTGCTGCTGTTGTTGTTGTTGCTGCTGCTGCTGCTGCTGCTACTACTACTACTACTACCACTACTGCTGCTGCTGCTGCTGCTGCTGCTGTTGTTGTTGCTGCTGCTGCTGCTACTACTACTACTGCTACTGCTACTGCTACTGCTACTGCTACTGCTACTGCTACTGCTACTGCTACTGCTACTACTACTACTACTAAGGCGCCACATACCGATCACATTCATCTTTGGAAGGGAGTAGGATGTCCTCCAGGACTGATGGCAGAAAGAAAGCATATACGCCTTGGACGGCACCCGGACCCTAGTACCAAAGTTTGAACATCCTGACTGGACATATCCGTGATTCACGCTTGGGGGTTGCTCAATGTTATTACTAAATAATTCAATCAGCCTTTCACATTCCAGCGCGCTTACTATGAATTTAACTTTTATTTTGGAACACATGTGCAGAATAATAGCGTGTCGATTTGGAGAAAACCCATGAATAACGCAATAATAACGTCATTTTCAAGGAATCCGACATCCGAATGCTGTCCGTATCCGAATGGAATCGGTACATGTAGCGATCGCATTCGGATACGGACAGGTTTCGCATACGCATACGGACATATGGAATCATACCAGCTATTTGCAATTGTAGCGAAAAAAATTCGGATACGGATACGCATACGCATTAATTGAAGCCCGGCTTAAACTTGATTGATTGTGGTCTGGGGTTCAAATCCCATTCGATTCTCAGACGATCATGTGGCTTACAAGCAATCGGTGGAAACGTAGGCAATCTCATTCACTCCTCGTTAGTAGTAATGGATGGGGCTGGACGTCATTGTTCTTTTCGTTGGAATGTGGTTTTAACCAATCAAAACGCTCCATTTCATTTTCTAGCGTTTGGAGAACAATGACGTCCAGGGGCACACGCATTCTAGAGAACAATGGCGTCCAGCGGCACACGTTTTTCTCGATAACAATGACGTCCAGCCGCACACGTATTTGAGAATCTGCAACACTGGAATGTTCTATTATTTTGTATGAGTTAACCCTTAAAAGTATAAAAGTTGTGTATTTTACGTTTTAACGTAGTGGCGGCGGTCCCCCCTCCGTGGTTATCTACCGTTGTAAAAATAATAAGAGATGATGTATGATAATGTAAAATAATAGAGTTTAAGAGGTGGTCCGATAACGGAGGTCGTGGGAGGAGGAGGAGGAGGTTGAGGAGTTTGAGGATGAATGCGATGCCGGCCGGCCGAGTGGTCTGATAGTAAACTGTAGAATATTTAGAGATTGCCTGTAAGCTGTTAGTAAGCAACAGCTACCAGTGGATTGTATCATGGGTTAAAAAAGTTAACCCTTTCACCGATGAATATATATCTCATTTTCTATCGATACCATACAGGAAAACTGTTGAATATTTTGAAAATAATTTGACTGCCTGTGTCAGTTGAGGCGGAATGCTATAGTATTCCTCCTCAGTTGATATTGCTGGATGAGGGCGATGCTAGCGTACTTGTTTACAAGGTATGCATGATGTACGAATATTTTGATAATTTGTTGCTGAATATTTTGATAATTTGAGTGGTAGCTGAATATTTTGATAATTGGTTGCTGAATATTATGATAATCGGTTGCTGAATATTTAGATTGGTTGCTGAATAAATTGATTGGTTGCTGAATATTTTGAAAACGATTTGACTGTAAATTTTAATTTCTTATTAGGCGATGTTAGGTAAGAGAGAGGGGGTCTTATAACGGAGGTCGAAGGAGGAGGGAGGAATGCTATCTAGGCCAGCAAAATGTGTTCCCCAGTCATTTAATTTTCAAAAATCAGACACGTACACAGGAAGTTTTCCTATGCTATTATATAGATAGTGTTATCTATCGTATTTATGTCTCTAAAATGGCAGTCATTTAATTATTAAATTTTCAAAAATATGGACAAAATGCATTCCTTGTCAATGGCAATGCATTAATCGACCGCGAACAATAGCGTACAGATGCCCATTTAGAACAGTATCGTTGGTATTGATACTAGTAAAATAATAGAGTTTAAGAGGTGGTCCGATAACGGAGGTCGTATGAGGTTGAGGATGTATGAGGAATTACGGTATTGATGTTTGAAAATAATTTGACTGTTTCGTCGCTAACGTTATTAGTATACTGTAGAATATTTAGAGACTGTCTGTAAGCTGTTAGTAAGCAACAGCTACCAGACAGATTAGTAACAAAATATTAAAAATAATCTCGTATTAATGGTATGTACGGTTGGAATGGTAACCAAGACTTGGTGGTGATGGATTCATTGGATTGTATCATGGGTTAAAAAAGTTAACCCTTTCACCGATGAATATATATCTCTTTTTCATCGATACCATACAGGAAAACTGTTGAATATTTTGAAATTAATTTGACGTTGTTAACGTTATTAGTAAAACTATTTTTGTTGAATATTTTGATTGAATTTTAACCGGCATTACGCACAAATTGTTTTTAAATACTTTGCAATAACATCAGACGTTTTAGATACGATGGTTAAAATGTGGTCATTATGTCTCTGAGGGTTCCGTTTATAGAATTGTATGTCGAGCGTACTTATGCTAAAAAGATTATTTGGTGCGTATGATTTATCCATACATCTTGAATAGCCGTGGGATCGGTCCTTAATTGAGTTACAAACACGGCAAGTGTTAATAACGAAAGAATGTTAAAGCACCAAGTTCAATCTTAAATCGAGATACAAACATGTCATGTGTTAAGGAATACTATAAGAATATACCACCCGTCTCGTTCTAAGCACGGGATATTACAATGTCCTCGCCGAGAGTTTGTGAAAATCGATAATAATGCCCCGCTCACCGGCTATTGCTGTTTAAAGAACGCTTAAAGATACGACAATTAAGAGCAACATTTTGAGCGTAGTAGCATAATCATATATAAATATATCCTTTTGGCTACAGAGCAGTGATACGTTATAACCATGTTTTTTACTATATAATTCAGTCCTGCCCTAAGCGACCACCTCGTGTTGCGCCATTACATGGATGCTAGAGACTTTCTTAACCCTTTTAACCCTCGAATTTCTTCAAGAAAATGTCAATTTTCTTCATCATAGTACAAGAGAAGTCTATTTTTGAAAATTTATTATCGGAATGACTGGCACTGCAGGCTATCCATTTGTCTAGTCATTGCGCTGGCAAACACCCCCACCAACCACCATCATCACCGCCAACACCCACCACCACCACCACCACCACCTCCACTACTACGACCTACACCCAGCACCATGCATTAACCCCACCAACAATAACACCCACGCACCCGCCAACCCATAGCGAATTTCTTCATATTCATACTTGCATCCCTAGAGAAGACTATTTTTGAAAATGCATTAACCCCACCACCACCACCACCACGCACCCGCCAACCCATAGCGAATTTCTTCATATTCATACTTGCATCCTTAGAGAAGACTATTTTGAAAATTTATCACCGGAATGACTGACTCTGACAGCTATCCATTTATCTAGACATTGTGGTCAGAATGTGTGAGAGCTCTGTGTTTGAAAAAATGGCATATAGGTTGGAGAGGGTCATGAGGATTTAATAAAGGTCTCGCTCGTATGCACACGTGCTAATACACGATACTGCTAGTTATACGTTGTGCGTAGGTGCCTGCGTGCAACACTACGACCTACACCCAACACCAGGCATTAACCCCACCACCAACACCCACCCACCCGACAACCCATAGTGAATTTCTTAATATTCATACTTGCAGCCCTAGAGAAGACTATTTTTGAAAATTTATCATCGGAATGACTGACTCTGACAGCTATCCATTTGTCTAGACATTGTGGGCGTAATGTGTGAGAGCGCGGTGTCTGAAAAATGGTATGTAGGTTGGAGAGGGTATGTCATGAGGGTTTAATATAGGTCACGCTCATATGAACACGTGCTAATACGCGATACTGCTAGTTATACATTGTACCTTTGTGTGTGCGTGCATGCCGCGGTGTGCGCCCTTGCGCGCATGCGTGCGCCAGAAGACTTTTTGAAAATTTTTCATCGGAATGACTGGCTCTGCTGGCTAAAATGTATACGTACATGTGCGAACGCATGCGGTCCGCATGTTGTGAATTTGCGGGCGTGTGTTGCGGATTGCGGGCGCATGATGCGGATTTGTGGGCGTATGTTGCGGATGGCACCAAGTGTATGTACATGCCTGAACACGCATACACGCCAAAATGCATGCATACATGTGCGGCCGCATGCGGGCCGCATTTGCGGATTTGCGGGCGTATGTTGCGGATTGCGGGCGCATGATGCGGATTGCGGGCGTGTGTTGCGGATTGCGGGCGTATGATGCGGATTTGCGGGCGTATGTTGCGGATTTGCGGGTGCGTGTTGTGGATGGCACCAAGTGTATGTACATGCCTGAACACGCATACACGCCAAAATGCATGCATACATGTGCGGCCGCATTTTGCGGATTTGCGGGCGTATGTTGCGGATTGCGGGCGCATGATGCAGATTTGCGGGCATATGTTGCGGATTGCGGGTGTATGATGCGGATTTGCGGTCGTATGTTGTGGATTTGCGGGCGCATGATGCGGATTTGCGGGTGTGTGTTGTGGATGGCACCAAGTGTATGTACATGCCTGAACACGCATACACGCCAAAATGCATGCATACATGTGCGGCCGCATGCGGGCCGCATTTGCGGATTTGCGGGCATATGTTGCGGATTGCGGGCGCATGATGCGGATTGTGGGCGCATGTTGCGGATTTGCGGGCGCCTATTGCGGATTTGCGGCCGCAGTACATATAATCCTATAAATGGTACAAATTCAATCCCTTTTCTCATTCCAGTTTAAACATCGCAAAGTGGTTGGACGTGTAACTGCAGAGTAGTAAGGCAGTCAGATTTCTTTGAAGAACCTTGTAACTTGAATACTTGCTAGATTTATCCTATAATCAATATGCCGAGACATAAATGTTTTGAATGTGGTTCAACTTTTAATAGGTCAAATGACCTGAAGCGGCATAAGATCCGATTCCATAACGCTGAAGATAGCGAAAATCTAGACAGTGAAGATGAAGAAATGACAGAGATGAAGAGTGAAGCCGGTAATGACTCAGCGGAGACTGAGAGTGAAGATGAAGATGAAGATGAAAAAGAAGACATAGGCAATGAGGAACTATTTACCATATTCCAAAATATTAAGCAGGTCTTAGACGCTGATCAATCAGGTTTAGAAGATGAGGATGGCGAAGTGGACACAGACCCGCATGGTGTAGGCAATGTGCCTATTTCCATATATGCTGATGCTTTAGTTACAAAGTGTATAGACATAATGCTCCAGTCGAGAAGATTACAGAACTCTACGCTCATTAAAATAATTTGTCAGGAAATTAAAGATTTTATCGACGAGGGGTACGCATATGATGAAGCAGTCTTCTCAGCCTTTCGAAAACGAGAGTTTCTGACCAAGAAGTACATAAGGAACCATCTAGATGCTGAGGATAATGATGATGATTCTGTCGGCGATAGATCTGATCCATAAGGAATTAGTCATCGATAAATGGATCTCCAGAACATTGACTATTTGTTTATGCTACTGCAACTATACGTTTTATCATATGTAATATTTACTTCAATGTGAAAATATGGATACAAATAAAACATTGGTTCTTTATGCGTGTGTTTGATGATTGTAGCTTCCCAGCCGGGCCCCCCCACACCCCTCGATATATAAATCGGAGTGCTGATGCTGTTGGTGGTGGTGGCGGTGGTGGGGTTGGCGGATGATGAAAATAGGTGTTGTGGTGGATGATGGTGGTGGGGTTAATGCTTGGTGGTGGGTGTTGGTGCTTAGTGGGTAGTGGTGCTGATGGTTAGAGAGGGATGGTGATGGTGGTGATGGTGATGGTGGTGGTGATGATGGTCGGTATTGGTAGTAGGTGGTTGCGGTCGCAATGTATTAATAATGTATTATTTTTGTTGTCGGGGGTCTCATTGACTAGGTACTCATAATGCATTCATACTGTGTGTACCCAGACATGGTAATTTTTCCTAGTTTATTACCGTTAACTGGCTGACTGGCGAGGTGTTTCAGACATTCCAGGGATCTACTTCCTAGCAAAATATTATGGAAACGATTTTAGCAAAAGTTGATGCAGACAGACAAATTATTTTCAAAATATTCACTAAATATCATGGAAATGATTTGATAGAAAGTTGTCGCTAACACCTCAGTCAAATTATTTTCAAAATATTCGTACAACGCGCATTGTAGGCCTTGTAAACATGTATGCTAGTATACCTCATCCCTCGTGCCAGGCAGCACCGCGCTAGCATACCTCATCCCTCCTCCTCCTCCTAACTCGTTCGACCTCAATTATGCGACCACCCCTACACTCATTCCAGTTATTTTCTGATTTTTCAAACCTATATCATGGCGCATTGGTAGCTTAAGTGAATAGTTTTGATACTAATTTGACATAGGAAGCTACAATTCGCACTAGCGCCTTCGTGCGCACAAACTCTTAAAAGTGCTGTTCAATGCGACAATTTGACATAGGAAGCCACGATTCCGCTTAGTTTCAAAATACTTTTTTACTACAACCACGAGGGACCGCATCGACCACCTAAGATGTTAAACGATACAAGGGTGCTCGTCATTATTCGTCAACGATGACGACGGTGGGCATTGTTCCCACTATTTTTATAACAATTTTTTAAATTTAATAATTAAATGACTGACGCTTTAAAGAGCACTCCTTAAATACGAGATGCATGATTATTATCTATATAATATTATGCATACAACATCGCTTGGCTTAGCTATATATTACCTGCATAGAGATGTACTTTGCTCTCTGTTAAAAAAATTAAATGACTGGTAGGAAGCCGCTTAGTTTTGAGGGTTTTAGATGAAGGTTAACGCGTTTGCATACAAATTGAAGGATTAAAAGCGAATCATAGATGCTTTATGCACAATAACGAGGTGGTCAGAGAAAACATATTTCCCTGGATACTTTTTTAACGCGCACAGATTTTTATGCGCATAAACCATTTAACAAACTGATCCATAGCGTCTAGCCCGTGAACATATCCAAGATTTTCGCCTACATGTATGTGTCATTATATGTAGGCCAGTACGCGACAGATTTTGATAGGACACTAGGCATCTCACGCGATATTCCTTACATTTTTTTTTGTAGTAGAGCGATGTAGTATAAATGTAAATGTTAATGTACATTCGGCTAAAATGTGTTGCGGATTTGCGGGCGCGTGTTGCGGATGGCACCAAGTGGAAGTACATGTCTGAACACGCATACACGCCAAAATGCATGCATACATGTGCGGCCGCATGCGGGCCGCATTTGCGGATTTGCAGGCGTATGTTGCGGATTGCGGGCACATGATGCGGATTGCGGGCGTATGTTGCGGATTGCGGGCGTATGATGGGGATTTGCGGTCGTATGTTGCGGATTTGCGGGCGCATGATGCGGATTTGCGGGTGTGTGTTGTGGATGGCACCAAGTGTATGTACATGCCTGAACACGCATACACGCCAAAATGCATGCATACATGTGCGGCCGCATGCGGGCCGCATTTGCGGATTTGCGGGCATATGTTGCGGATTGCGGGCGCATGTTGCAGATTGCGGGCGTATGTTGCGGATTGCGGGCATATGATGCAGATGGCAACAAGTATATGTACATGCTTGAACACGCATACACGCCAAAATGTATGCGTACATGTGCAGACGCATGCGGTCCGCATGTTGCGGCTTTGCGGGCGTATGTTGCGGATTTACGGGATCGTGTTGCGGATGGCACCAAGTGTATGTACATGCCTGAACACGCATACACGCCAAAATGCATGCATACATGTGCGGCCGCATGTGGGTCGCGTGTTGCGGATTTGCGGGTGCATATTGCGGATTTGCGGCCGCAGTACATATATTCCTATAAACGGTACAAATTCAATCCATTTTCTCATTCCAGTTTAAACATCGCAAAGTGGTTGGATGTGTAACTGCAGAGTAGTTAGGTAACCTTAGGCAGTCAGATTTCATCTCACGCGATATTCCTTATATTTTTTTTGTAGTAGAGCGATGTGGTATAAATGTAAATGTTAATGTACATTTGGCTAAAATGGCCAGCAGTACAAACTTTGACAGATCAGACACTGGGTATGTGCGGTGTCGTTGGTGTTCCAGCGACATCCGCGACACCATATGCCGACGGTCGAAACACGAGAGGGTCTGTAGGCGTATGATCAAGAAAACAGAACCTAAAGAGATGGTGTACACCTGCAAGGAGTGCTATTGTCTATTACCAATCAAACAGTATCCGCATGGGTGTCCTGTAATGGGTGATACTCCGACTGATATACAAAAAGCAAACATGTCGAAGTTTGTTACCAAACTGACAACCACGCCTGTGCGGATCTGCGAAGAATGAGACCTATCTCAAAACACGGCCCTTTTCAGGGCCCACAAATCATTCGAAAGAGAACTCTTTATCTGTTCAAAAAATAAAATAACCCGCTTCACACATGCATACGCAAGCACACATTCTGATCCGTCAAAAGTGGTCGATGGATGCTACTGTTCTAAATGGGCATCTGTACGCTATTGTTCGTGGTCGATTAATGCATTGCCATTGACAAGGAATGCATTTTGTCCATATTTTTGAAAATTTAATAATTAAATGACTGCCATTTTAGAGACATAAATACGATAGATAACACTATCTATATAATAGCATAGGAAAACTTCCTGTGTACGTGTCTGATTTTTGAAAATTAAATGACTGGGGAACACATTTTGCTGGCCTAGATAGCATTCCTCCCTCCTCCTTCGACCTCCGTTATAAGACCCCCTCTCTCTTACCTAACATCGCCTAATAAGAAATTAAAATTTACAGTCAAATCGTTTTCAAAATATTCAGCAACTGATCAATTTATTCAGCAACCAATCTAAATATTCAGCAACCGATTATCATAATATTCAGCAACCAATTATCAAAATATTCAGCTACCACTCAAATTATCAAAATATTCAGCAACAAATTATCAAAATATTCATACATCATGCATACATTGCAAACACGTACGCTAGCATCGCCCTCATCCAGCAATATCAACTGAGGAGGAATACTATAGCATTCCGCCTCAACTGACACAGGCAGTCAAATTATTTTCAAAATATTCAACAGTTTTCCTGTATGGTATCGATAGAAAATGAGATATATATTCATCGGTGAAAGGGTTAACTTTTTTAACCCATGATACAATCCACTGGTAGCTGTTGCTTACTAACAGCTTACAGGCAATCTCTAAATATTCTACAGTTTACTATCAGACCACTCGGCCGGCCGGCATCGCATTCATCCTCAAACTCCTCAACCTCCTCCTCCTCCCACGACCTCCGTTATCGGACCACCTCTTAAACTATATTATTTTACATTATCATACATCATCTCTTATTATTTTTACAACGGTAGATAACCACGGAGAGGTGACCGCCGCCACTACGTTAAAACGTAAAATACACAACTTTTATACTTTTAAGGGTTAACTCATTCAAAATAATAGAACATTCCAGTGTTGCAGATTCTCAAATACGTGTGCGGCTGGACGTCATTGTTATCGAGAAAAACGTGTGCCGCTGGACGCCATTGTTCTCTAGAATGCGTGTGCCCATGGACGTCATTGTTCTCCAAACGCTAGAAAATGAAATGGAGCGTTTTGATTGGTTACAACCACATTCCAACGAAAAGAACAATGACGTCCAGCCCCACCCATAACTACTCTCGTTGCCTCTCTACCACCCAGGGGCCGTATTCACGAAGAGGGCGTATCTTATGTCCTCTTCGTGAATTGGGCCCCTGTGTTTGCTAATTTCGCTGCACTGTTGGGCTGTTGGACTACTGGGCTGTCAGACTACTGACGTTACCCCGTCTCATCAGGAGATAGTGTGTGATGTCATGTAGGTGCAGTATAAATGTTACCAGTGTAAAAACTGGGGAAGTTACGCAATTCAATTCAATTTATTTACACCCAGTGGCATATGGTGAACAATAATACATATATTTACATGGTTAATGTCAATTGTTATTTGTTATTATTATTATTATTATTATTATTATTATTATTATTATTATCGTCGTCGGCGCAATCGTCGTCGTCGTTGCCGCTGTCGTCGTTGTCGACTATTGATTATGGTAAGCTAGATAATAGAAAGTTGTTATATTTGAGGATGGTGAATTCTTGAAGTCTATCTGTACGGGAATGTGTTTACAATTATGCGAATGAATTTACACAGTTTTATTAATAGTTTTAATTTTCTCGTTGTGAAAAGTTGGTAGAATTTATGAATGTTTGGCCTCTTGCCATAATAGTATGGCAGGGCTTATAATCGTTCAGTTGTAAAACGATTGCAAATAAAAAGATAGTGGTACTCGTCACCTATGTCACCTCGTTGGCAAGGGTTACATATTCTCTGATTTCTAGCTATCCCCTCCCACTTTCCCTTTTCAATTGGCAGATAGTGATTGCCTGTGCAAAATCGGGTAAATGTAAATTTGTTTTTATCTGTTAATGATAGTAGGTATTTTTCCATTTCTATATTTGTTTTAAACACATTATATATCTTTCCCTTCCAGGATTCTGTTAGTTGTTGCTGCCATTTCTGTTGATATTGGTCCATCAGCATGTGTTTTATGTATCGTGAGTTTGGCACGCCATCCATAGCTTGCGTTGTTCATACATAAGTAAGACCTGCTTCATTTAGTATATTTTCTATATGTCTTAACCATGTGTAATGTACGCCGTTCTGAGTGCAATCCGCAAGTAAGAATGAGTAAATTCTGGTGGCTAGTTCTGTCGGTTTCCTGAATATATTAGTCTGAGCCAGTAGTTTAGCATGCGCTGTTCAAACTGCATGCATATAGGCATTTCTCCTAGTGCTCCGTAAATCATATATTTAGGTTTTTTTTCTTACTTTACTAATTATAGACTGAAATGTAAACCAGTCTAGAAATGGTGTGAATGGGACCTGGAATGAGGGACTCGATAGACGACAATCAAACCAATAACTTCGTGTCCAAAAACAGGTCTAATCAGCCGTCGAAACTCAAACAGTTTTGATATTGGCGACCAGTTGCAGTCGACCAAGATAGCATGCAATTATCAGTCAAACGCAAACGGAGAGATTTTCCATGCAATTGGCTTGGAGATAAATATTCGCTGCGAATTTCGATAACGAATCGACGATTTGTGATGAGATTAAGACAACTTTTATATTATTATTTATAAAAGTGCTTGGGGAGTGCATAGGGTTGCATTACCTGCGCCAAACGTAGTATTTCCCCGAGCGAAGCGAGGAAACTACACAGTTTTCCCACAAGCCACTTATATAATAAATGTATTACCTATCAGAATGATCCATCACATTTATAGGTTGATGTCACAATGATAATTGACAGATAATAAACTCTGTCATGAAACTGGAGAAGTATGTCAAGTGTACGAATTGTATGTCTTTGATGGGTTTACTATTTACTAAACATTCTGTTTAATATTTTGAAGCTAATTTGGCTGGGCGTTGTTGCTGCCATATGTAGCAACAGCACCAAGTCCAATTAGTCCCAAAATATTAAACAGCTTACCTGTATAGTTTCCTTGAAAATGGAATTCTGGGATGTCAGGGTTCAAAGTAAATAAATCGATCCAAACGCGTGGGCGGGGCTTGACTATAGATGGGCGGGGCATAGCTAGAATGGGGTGCCTCTATTAACCCTCAAAGTGATGTACATTTCAGAACAACGACAACTTATTGCCAATATGGCATCTATCAGCGTGACAGTCATGTCTAATACGGCAATCGATATATCGATCTGAAACGAATTAATCATCGCGTTGATTATGTTACAAATGAATGTATAATTAAAATAATATATTCAGCCGATATTTACCGTTTTATATTGAAGTTTTTGAAATTTGAAAATTGACAATATTTTATTGAGTAACTTAGATGCAATTCACTAATCGAAAACAGTGCTTTTTGTCTCGCTTGCGAAGCAAAATACGACACATGTCTGCTCCTTTTTCTGACGGCGGCGCGCCCGAGCCGGAACCAGGTGGCGGCGTCAACGGTAAGTGGTTAAGGCTAATGGAGAGCAACTTTAGGTACATGGTTGCTAAGACCAAGAAGATACATGATGGTGAAAGGGTGGAGGTGGGGTGGGTGGGGGTGTTGGTACCTGGCCAGAGGTCAAGCTCACTCCGACCTTTTCTTTTTAACATTATTTTTCAACGTTAAGTTTTTGTGTTTAGCAAATCGTATCGGCTTATATTTTGGGATTACAATACCCTAATGGAACGCAACTTGGCTACATGGTTGGTTCTACCAAAATGATGCAGGATGGTGACAGCGAGGTTGTTATGTTTCCAGGTTACGTTTGAAACAAATTTGACTGGGCCATTTATTAGATTTTGAAGATATAGCGTTTGGACATATTTGCGGACAGGAATAGTAACTACATATTAAACATGTTCTATATAGTTCATGCTATATCATGCTATATCCAATGAAATATTAAAACTATCATCTCAAAATTTACCATATGGAATTTTAATATCCTACTAATTCCCAAAATTCCATTGATATCATGAATTCACAGAGTTGCAGCGTACAGGCACATCTTGGTGACCATGGTAATGTCTATGATTTTAATTTTTTCAGTTACCAGTATCTTAGAAATGGTGTAAACATTCCACATTTAGCATTCCACTGCACTACATATTTATGCATTTTGTGCCAACCGCGGGAATGTATTAAGAACATACAAAATGACATCGACACAAAATCGCGTGGACATGGCTTGCTGACAAATAGATGTTCTCAATTTAGTTGCCTATTGTTAAGGAGAAAATGTAAAAAATCTAAAATGTTTGCAAAAGAACGTTCATATCACTCGAGATTTATAGACGATGGCCTCCGAAAACATCACATTTTCAGAATTTCCAGGTGAGGACACCCTCATTATTTGCCCTACATACTATCGTGTAAGCCTCCAAGACAGTGCTAATTTTAACCGGACAGCTAGTAGACCTTTGCCACCCAAACAAGTTTCCACCTGCATGGGCTCACCGAAATTTGGTTCTTAATATAAGTGATGATAACGATCACTCAGTTTTGTTTGATTATCACCAGATGTGTCACACAAAGCATAGAATACTGATATTATTAGCTAGATCAGAATAAAAGATGGCCAATATAAATTGAAAAATGATTTGTAGCAAAATTAATTTACGGCTTGACTACAGCGATTATAGAGAAACTGACATATATGTTAAATTATATTGTAGAGGACAAGGGTACAACGATAAGTCCAATATGGCAGACATGTATGATAATATCAAAGCACACATTTGCTGACTTAATGAGATAGCTACATACGTCCGACGTTCAGCTCATACCATGAGTCTTGTGGGAGGGGGTGGGTGGGGCGGGGTACCTACCGATGAAGTATCACCCATCATGGCCACGTTCTTTCGGCGTACGTCAACGATTGCTTAGGATATACATTCCTCTGGGGATAACTAGATGTGAGAAACTTGTGTCAGTGCTGACTATTATAAGTTGAAAGCCCATTATGCAACTAGATGGTTTGTCAAAAGGCATACAGTGGCACAAGATAAACAACAAATAGCGGACCTACATCATATCTTGAAAGAAGTGGAAAAAGATCATAGTCAAAATGCTGAAATTGTCGGAGGTGTGGAAACCTTTATTGATCTTACATTTCTTTGTCCACTATATATGTGGGACTGGGACAACATACTTACACATACTAATCGAGTCAACATTAGCTTGCAAAGTAACACCCAGTTAGGCCATGATGCTGCGACCCTGTATAATGATTGGCTAGAGATACCCGGAACATGATGGGCACTGATTTACAGCAATACATGGCCGTGATAGGTTTATTTCATATAAAATCTCATGCTATATGTACAAAGGTCACAAGCGTGCCCCCTTTGAAATGTTTCTGTTGTTATTACAATTTATATACATAGTTATATTTCTAATTATAATTGCTAAACTTAATCTGTTATTATGTGGTGATGTGGAAAGCAATCCCGGTCCGTATAATGAAGCAACCAAAGTGTCTGCCATAAGCGTATTTCATTTGAATATAAATGGTCTGAGACATAAACTACATGACATTGCAGAGTTTGTTTGTGACTATGACATAGTTTGCTTCTCGGAAACTAAGCTGGATAATGCAGTGTCGGACGACGATCTTAAACTAGATAACTACTATGGGCCCATTATAAAGGACCGCTCATCTAGGGGTGGGGATTATCCATATATGTCTCAAACATCTTTCATTTTAAGCAGCGTCTAGATCTGGAAATAGAAGACATTGAGCATATGTTTATGGAAATAATTTATGGACACATTGTGTTTATTATAGGTCTGTTTTATCGGCCACCAGATGCTCCACAACTATCTTGGTCAAACTTATCCAATGCGATTGGTATTGATGCGGATACACCTCTGCCTCTAATAACAATGGGAGATCTAAATGAACATTAATAAATCCAACTCACACTACTGCAACACTTCTTGACCCTATATTAACTGATGGCAATATTGAATCAGTTGAGTCAGGTATTTTGCACAAATATATGGAATATAGTGACCATTCAGCAACATATGTAGCTATAAAGATACCAATACACATTAAAAGAGCTTATAAATGCCAATTTTGATAAGACTGAACAAAGAAATTTATGATACACCCTGGGTAGCTTTATATGGGTCGTGTGATGATGTTAATGAAATATGTGATCTACTTGACACTCTATTTCTAGATATGGTAACTGAATATATCCCAAACAGATTAGTGAAAATTGGGTCAGGTGACAAACCTTGGTTTGACAGTACCTTAAAGCGAGAAATCCGACAAAGAGACCGTCTTAGGAAAAAAGCAAGACACAGTCAGAATCAAAATGACTCGTCTAAATTCAAAAGACAACGTAATAAATTTAACAATATGAAGAAGGCAAAGCAGGACTTCGTATGATCAGCTGATTTAATGTTTGATGAACTATCTGGTGACGGATCAACCGGATGGCTACTGACCATCCCAGCTAAGCGGGGTACGGGACGGCCGTTCCAGATTCGCTCCAAGTACGCCACCACCCCCCACCCCGAGTAGTATAGTACACGTATATAAGCCCTATGAGATAGGTTTTCGTTAAAAAAAAGTCTGTTAGAACGCGTATTGCGCATGCGCGCGCGTCAGAGCTTCCCTGACAACACGTGTCGGAATTGGGAGAAAGTGTATGCCTATAGTGTACCGAGTTGGTACTAGTGATTTCATTAAATTATACTATTCCCGTCGTTTTTGGTACGGGTCTGGACCAGAATAAATCGAGGATCATAGACCCTTTTACCATTTTAAAATCAGACCAGAAATGGCCGAGCTATCAACAAAACTCACGTTAAATTATTTACAAAATATTGCTTTTGATGTAGTAATCGCGTGTATGCATTAACCGAATGGGGAATGTGCTGTTCACGTGATAGCCACGTCACCACTTCTAGCTGCACGCTGATTGGCTATAGCTCTCCCACTGATTGGCTGAAGCGCCTGCCTCTGACGTCACGAGTGGTATAAAGGGACGAAAAATCGAAGATCAGGAGCATCATCGGCATGGAAGCCGACCCGTCAAGAAGACTGCTGGACCAGCGCAGGCCAGACGCGGGATAACTGCAAGCCAACGGTGATTCCATCAATCATCATCTGGGTGCCATTCGGAATTGAGTTCTCCTGCGCTATGCAATAATTTTGGATGCTCCCGGACGGCCATCCGGGGGCAAAAACAAATTAAAGTAAGAACTCCCGCATACGGACTTTCCTAAGGGAGCTGTTCTGTGGAAAGGGCCTTGCGGGCCCGATGTGATTCTACAGGATGTAGAGCTGATGGTGATTCTTGGTGGATAACTCGCCAGATCTTCTGACCACGCTGAAATGTGGATTGAAACTTCCGCGCTGCATGTCACGTGTGATAATTAACTTTTAGACCACAGTCTGGTGGGACTCTGCTCAGTGCACCGCAAGAGCTATGCAACGTATCCCGTATAATATGTTTTGTTTGTTTATAAAAACTCTAGAATGCAGTACGCTAGGTAATACTATACAGCAACATTATTTATCCGCATCACTTCTCCCCTAGCATCAATTTTACACTGAGGTCGCTGATCATGCTCTAATTGCTTGAGCCTGACATGTTACCGACTAAACCTGGCTATTTTGGCTCAATAGGATAGGTTTAAAGTGGTTGGGGACAATTTCTCCGTAAAAGACCCGTAGTGTACGCCTCTTTTCCGGATGTAGTGGATATGTAACACCACGCACCAGCTAGGTTGTGTAAAATTGGCCAATTACCTTAGGGCCTCTTATTAAAATCGAGTTATTGTCTCTTTCCACGGTCCACCAGCCGCAAGGCTTAATAATTGTTTGGATTCCATATCGACATGTTAGCAGGATCCGACTATGGGAAACTATTGGGGTTTCCGAGCGGTGATAACTAAAGTGCTGATTTACATATATCTCCCCCAGTATGTTCGGACGCTAGTTAGCTAGATACCCCCGCCAATGTAGGAAACACTGCGAAAAGAAATAATATTATGTGATACCGGCCTGCAGTGTATCTCTGGGCATTCTGGAACTAAACCCTAATGACAGGTAAATGTTAATTCCGTAGCACGCGGCGACGGATGAGATGCTGATCTCCATCCAATTCGTTGTAGTGTCTGGGTGAGGTCTTAGAACCCACCATGCCCTTACGGGAAGGACACTAGCGGTGGATATCCGTCTCTTTATTCCCACCATAAATGGCATGTCGCTTTTTAAAAATTGCTTCTGTGAACTGCAAACTTGTCCTGGTGATGTTATATATGGTTGCGGAACTGTAGTGACCCGGATTGTTATTTGTTTCGGGAGCTGGTGCTCCGTAACATGTACGCACGCTATCTTTCGGAGGTAGATGCTATGCACAGCGACCTACGGGATGCTGAGCATCTTCGCCTGTTAGATAAATGTATCTAAATTTAGGTAGGAATCCCTGCCACTTGCTGCCACAGCTTGTACTCGTTTCTAATAACCAAATGGTAGGTTAGAATGTAGCAGAGGACCCGCATAAATAAAGCCCCAACTACCAATGCCGTAACTTTGGACCTACATTCTTCGGAAATCGTGCATCCCGTCTTCACGTAAACCAGTGTGCATCACATTAATTATGGCTTCACTAGGATTTTTAACACTTAGCATTTTCTGTTTGAACAAAAGAGTGACCCTTTTTGCCATCTCTTTTCCTCCACTTCGGTGTTGAAGGCATTTTCGCGCAAGAACAACATGTGTACGTGTGTGTGTGCGTGCGTGCGTGCGTGCATGCGTGCGTGCGTGCGTGCGAGCGTGGGTGCGTGCGTGCATGCGTGTGTGTGTGTTAGGGATGTAATTAGTTTATATTAAACTACCAAGTGGCCTCGACGCGATGCTCCCTTGCGGGGATACCTCTGCGGATTTACGGATCTGTGTGGTACCGGCGAGAGAACGTAGAAAGAACACCGGTTGGCTCTATGTACTGTATTGAGTGATATTGTTTGTAGAGTAGATATTATTTTATGACTGTTTAATTATTATCATCACGTCCGTGTTCCTAAATTAGGATGGACCGCCATACCGATGACACTAACAGCTGGGACGAGACCGTGTGGTTTAATCTCGGCGGCAATGGTTGCACGGCCCCACTGGAACGTGAACATACCACCGGCTCTAGAGGCCAGTCTTTGTACTTTCCAGAGAGACGCGATACGGGATCCACAACCCCGAGAACTGCGGCTAACCAGCCCTCCCGCGCATCATATATATGCGGTGTAACGGAGTGGAGCGACATGGCGGACCAGCGCGTACCCCCACGAGCTACACTATTCACAACCCACGTCCTTACTGGAAATTAGTTAAACAACTTATAAACGGTGTGTCTACAACACATATTCCTCCTCTGATCTGCAATGATAATGGTCGCACAAAAGCTCCTACCACTGACTTAGAAAAAGCAACATGTCTCAAAAATTAATTCTCATCCATTTGAAACGTCAATGATACAGGTGCGCACTTACCAATGCTTGACAGAAAAACTAAGAATATACTTTCTGACATTTTGATTCAGGAGACCGAAATTATTGACGTCATTAAAACACTGAAGTTAAACAAAGCTTCTGGCAGTGATGAGATAAGTCATAAAGTGCTCAAAGAAATGATGCTTTCCAGTATACCTGCTATTCAATAAATCTGTCGAAAGTGGCATATTTCCTGATGCATCGAAAACAGCCACCGTGTTCTCATTATTTAAGAAATGCGATCGGGAATTGCCGGAAAATTATAGACCAATTTCGCTGTGAATTACTGTCGGAAAAACTATTGAAATGATCATTTTCAAAAATGTTTATAATCACCTTATTGGGCATAATCTTCTACATAAATACCAATCTGGCCTCTGCCCCGTCCATTCAACTGTAATTCAACTTATTGAGTCGTGCCACATCCTGTCAAATGCACTAGATGATAGCAAATCTTCATACGTTGTACTTTGCGATATTTCGAAGGCATTTGACAGAGTCTGACATAGAGGTCTGTTGCTTAAATTAGAGGAGTATGAGCTGGGATGATGTCGTCTTACATGGTTTAAGAGCTTACCTGTCTTCTCGAAAGCAGTGCGTCCCAGTTAATCAAGACAGATCTCCATTGAGACACATAGAAGCAGGCGTCCGCCAAGGCTCGGAACGCGGTCCACTCTTATTTTTAATTTATAAAAACGATATCTCACAGAATTTCGAGAGGATCTTAAGATCATACGTCGACGACACTGCCTTATGCTGCTCCAGTGCATCAGCCATCGAAAAATAGAGAAAACTAAACAGTGACTTAAACGTACTTTCTCCATGGTCCAAACAATGGTTGGTCCCCTTCAATGCTACAAAAACCGTGAATCTAACTATAACAAATTCACATACTTTCATATCTCCAGATACCTTTTAAATAATACATTATTATCATCAGTACTATCCAGTAAGTATCTTGGCGTAACCATTTCAAACGAGTTAAAATGGACTGCCCATATAGAGCAAACATCAAAGAAAGCTGCAACGATCTTAGCTACCATGAGGAAAATGAAGTAGACTTTAAGCTGGAAATCTACACTGCATATGTACGCCGTGTGCTCGAATGTGGCAGTGAGGTTTGAGATGATTGCTCTCGTCGGGATTCTGAAAAACGTGAAGTGCTTCAAAATGAAGCCAGGAGAATAATAACTGGCTTGCCAACGTATACACCTTTAGAAATCCTTTATAAAGAGACTGGCGTAATTCCCTTACACGAGCGTCGTAAGCACAAGAAACTTATATCATTCTACAAAATCGAACATTGGGATTGCCCCGATTATATAACAGATATCATTCCTAGAAGAGTAGGTGGTGCCACAGACCATAACCTTAGAAATTCAGAAGATTTTATGATTATACCGAACCACCATCTTGAAATATTTCAAAACTCTTTCATATTCACAGTTATCCAATTGTGGAAAAACATAGAGATAACACTAAAATCAGCTACCTCAGTTTCGGTTTTCAAAACAAATCCTACAAAAATCTATCAAAACGTACAAGACCAATTCACCACATACTATTCATTTGGTAAAAGACGCACAAATATCATAACGTGCAAACTGAGAAATAATTGCAGCCAACTAAACAATGATCTGTACAGATATCACCTACTTGAACACCCCAACTGCTCTTATTGTCAAAGCCTAGAAACCGCTTATCATTACTTTTTTTAATGTCCAAGGTGAGCAAATGAAAGACGCCATTTATTTGCTTCCCTTTATGAAATTACCCCAACTATTTCCCTGGACATTTTCCTGCAGGGAAGTAATACATTTTCTACTGAAATTAATGAAGATTTACTAAGAAACGTACATAACATTATAAGAAAACCAAATAGGTTTTAACATTATTCAAAGTTCTTTGTATAATTTGTCTATCTATAAAGTGGTCAAATGTTAATTTTGTGTATTTGTGTGTGTATGGTGATCATTGTTGATGTGTTTGCGCGGGCACATCTGCCGATAGCGACCACCACATGGACCACCAAGATATGATCACTAAAACATATGCTTACCTATTGCGGTTTATCCTATGCGAACAGATTGTGGCGGTTCCTTGCGGGTCGCCATCATACGCCCGCAAGGGTTGGTGATTGCCTTAGGCAGGTTTGGCTATACATTGCACTGGCATGCTTGTGATAACATTATTAACTGCTGTAGTAAATTTTCTCTCTGCCCCCCCCCCTCTCTCACCCCCTCCCCCCCCCCTCTCCCTCTCCCTCTAACAATTCTGTAGGTAGCGGGTAAAACTAAGTTGCCAGACCTTGTGCCCAATCTCATCATTGTACAGATGTTACAATAAAAAATGCTTCAAAAATGATGCTGCAAAAATGTTTGGTGAAATCTATTATAAATATGCGAAATAAATGGGAAGCCAGTATAAATGAAGCGGCAAATAATTACAGTAGCATCGCCAAGTTTTTCAGTGATAGACAGAACCAAACGGTAAAGTTTTGAGAAATTGCTAAAGATTAAATGCATTTGCTGTCTGTACAAAAGGAATTCGAAAACACTGTAAGACTATTTGAATGCATTGTGACACAATGTCAGTTACCGAATGGCAGCATATCAGAATTCATGATTGCCATGTATATTTTAATTTTCTGACCGGCAAATCTGTAGCGGACATGTATGTGGAAGAGATAAAGAAGTGTGCAGCAAATCTAAAAAAACAGGGTTTGATGCTGTCGAGTTTTCAGCTAAAATTGAAAATTTTAATTACCATGCAGCTTCCTTTTTGATAAGGGTTCTAGAACTTCTCGTCTAACACTCCTAGAACGAATACATTCTTACTCCCTTGACGACGCATATCCCAATATCGGTATTGTTCTTCGGTTATTTTTAACTTTACCAGTAGCAGTCGCTTTATGCCAACACAGTTTCGACAAACTGAAGATTGTAAAAAATATCTACGCTCCACAAGGAACCAAGTGCGGTTATCGAATTTAAGCATATTATCTATTGAATTAGCTATAACACGTTCCTTAGACTACATTTTAATTCGAGAGCTTGCCTCAGGGAAAAGGAAGAACTACCGGTAGTCCACTACACACATTACTATTGACAACACTCCATTTCAGAGGTGCACTGAGCATCTGACATTGGATCATGGTCATAACAACTATTCAACAGAGGTGGCTTCAGGGGAAGGCTCACAAGAACTTATAGAGAAGACTTAATCCTTAACCACTCTACCCCTTCACCTAATTCTGACTGATTCTTTGACATTGTATACCATTCTTATTAATAAAAATAAAATAATTTGACACGCATTTAAAGTTGGATATCATGGTATCTCCCTCCGGAAATGTCCTTTAAGAGCATATAGATTTAAAATCTTATGGCAGAGAACGCCTAGACCCCCATCTCAAGTACGGATACAGGCAGGGCACCGAATTTTCAGCTAGATGTGGGCGCCATTAGACCTTAATGGACCTTGCCAGTTTATCCATCCATTATATGACGCCATAATCTACTACGTGTCGTGTAAGATGACGTCATAATCGTTGATGTCATGAATGACGGAGATCAGTTCGTCCCGAATGCTTATTTGGTGACGGACTACGCGTTGTTGTTCGAATTGTATGTCTTTATTGTTTAATAACCATGCTGTTGAATATCTTGAAACTAATTTGACTGGGCGCTATAGGCAGCAACAGCACCCAGTCACATTAGTTTCAAAATATTCAACAGCTTACCAGTATAGTCTTCTGTAATTTAATATGTAGTTCAGTGATCGAACGATCCCAACACGGCAAAGCTGAAACTGGATTTCTCCGCTGCTATGGCCTTGATGCCTTATAATAGTTATCCCACATTGGTGATTCAGATAGAAAGCACAACATGTGTTCTTATAAACACTAGCACAAAATGAATTGATCCTAAAGGTTTTTCTAGTGGAGTTCCGTGTATTAAACAACATATTGAAAGTTTACCACAATCTAACTATCGAAAAGTCATCATTTTCAAGATGACATCCAAGATGGCGACAAAACCAAAAATGTCCATAAGTCATTAACTATTCATACTAAACTGGCGATTTTGGTGTCAACACCAGGTTCATGTAGCCTAGCAACATATTAAGACCATGTCATGGCGTTAATAGATAATTGAGAAATATCGTCCAAGATGCCCGCTAAAACCGTGAAAATGGTCATAACTCGTTAACTATTCATACTAGACAGACGATTTTGATATCTACCATCCAGGTTATTGTCCAGGTTATTGGACACTAGCAGCACACTAAAATCAGGTTAATGCCGTGTGGTTATATTATATTTGGGAAATTAAACATGACGCCCAAGATGACAATCATAGCCTAAAAGATTGCCCTACGTTATTAACTGTTAATGCTTAACCATGGAAGAAGACATACATTTCAGCGTGATTAATTTGTCCATTGATTCCTTATTTATTTGTCATTCAATCACTTTCAACAATGCATCCTTACTTAAATTAAATTAATTAAATGCATCCAGTTTCTGGAAGGCCTGCAAACAGACATTTCGGAAAACGAGTACCATAAAGGTATGCAGCTGAACAAGTTAAGTTTTTAGATACATTTTAAACATAAAATAGGAGTTTTATCTTATCTTTACTTATGAATGTTAAATTTATTAGAAAAAATAGACAGTGCGCTTTAATACGCAACCCAATGGCATATCTCCGGGCGTTGTTTATATAACATAATATATAACCCAGAGTAATTTTAGAAAATGTGTTAAGAAGTAAATCAAAAATCATTTTTTAATAATAAAAAAGGTAAATCACTTTCGGCGTGTCATCTACAGTGCTATGAACTTTTGATTTGTATTTGCTTGCGTTATTATGTTAACCAATCTCTTCGTCGTTCCATTCTTCCTTTTGTGGGCAAGACAAAATGAATTATTGTATATAGCTCACATCCCATCTTTTTCAGGCCTAACACTGAGTACCACCAGTGTCAACGAATAATGCTGTCCCATCTGGAGAGAGAAAAGTTAAGATACCCGTGATGTAGTTAAAATTCGTCAAAATAGAGTTGATGGCATCAATGCAGCAAGTATATATGCTGTGGTGAGAAAGCACATCAGAACTGTCATAAAGGGTATACAAACCCAAAAGACATAAGAAATCAGCTTGTAAAGAAAAGTAGGCCCCCATATCAATTAAGAGAAACGCCAGAGTGTCTACAGATGCTTTTGACAGCAAAATCTATTTCTTTTCTGTGGGCGTATGGTCACTCGAAGGCTCATACTGTAGTTGTATTAAGACAGATTTTGGATGAGTGTGATAGTCCTGCTGATAATTTACGGATTTCACTGTGAAAGGTCAAGTTGAATGGTATGATTGTGATTTGCATGGTGAAGATTGCTTGTATCATGATTCATTTAGCGGATTTGACGTGCCATTACATTTTCCGAACATTCCTGGTTTTAAGTGTAAAATGTCTTGCCGACCCAAAAATGAAGACCATTAGCAACCATTTCTGAAAATATGAGTTACCTTAAGCTGCATGATGAAGATCAACTGACTGTTTCAGTTTTAAGAGAGAAAATGAACAGATTTCTGGTGTTGATTCTCTTTCAGACAGCAATCAGTATCTCAAGAGATAGTTGCAACTACGGTAGGGAAATTATATCCATTTTGCAGAAGAAGGCCTTGATGATATTATGATAATAAGTGGGAAGGCATCGCGCATACTGAGATCTATCTTCAAACAAACAAAACAGGAGAGTGATGAGGAATCATAAAACGGCAATCATTGAAACTTCTGTGAGGCCGTTTAAAAGTGACATTAAGTCTGATGTTCTGCCCATCACAAATAAATTCCCAAGTGCCCAGACACTAATTGAGCTTCATTTCGCTTTGGTATTCCTTCCTGACACACCACATGCAGCGTTGAATGTCCTGTTTGTGGGCGGAGATACTATACGAAAGGTTGCTTGTATAAGTCATGCTATGATCTAAGTAGTTTGGCCACGCACGGTGCTAGCTACATTACAAGTTATTCTTGCTGAGCAGACACATCATTTGTATCGCTTTAAATTCACCATAGATACACTTCGTGAGGTGTGATTTTGTTCCGCATATGGGGAAGTCATGCGATTTGAGAGGACTGCCGCTGATTGTGGTTCTCCATACAAATTATGTGGAGGCATTGATTTGTTGGACTTCGTTCTGCTTTTTGCTGGCGACAATGTTGACCATAATATTCCGGTAATATGAGGTAACGCGGAATTTCAGGAGATGTGGAATATAGAGGCCGCTCATATATATATATGAATATAGAGTTCTCACACGACGACGGATACACCATATGATTCCTAGACGAAATATTGTAGCATTGTACAGAAGACAACGATCCTTTTTGTCTGAGGACAGAGATAAAGACGTAATGATTAATGTCGTCTTTGCAGAACTTAGGGAAAGGGGTTGTCGTGTCACCAATGCATCGGCGGGCGCAGATGTTGACCATGTAAACGTGACAGTGGATTGGTTGCGTGTGTGCTCCACAATTTTGATTGCGGAAGATACAGACCTTCTTATCCTTCTCACTTACTATGCAGAAACATAAAGCAAGTACATTCATTTTCCGTTCTGGCATTCAATTTAAACGAAACAAAATGCATAACAGCAAACATGCATCTCAAGCACAATTATTTGGGGCAATATACAACATCTAGGATATTTGGCATCGAACAAAAAATTCGTTTTACAGAAACTAGTGAAAGATGATTCAATCATACAGTCCTGCGATGATACATTCATTTTTCCAAACCAAACAGATGATACGAGTACGGACCTTAGCAGCCGAGTGATGTCTGTGAGGTTTGGTGGAAAGTGCAATGGCTCATTTTCATGCTTGCGCTATAGCATCTTCAGTAAGAAAAGGGTTCTAGCTAAACCATTTGTAACATCTCAACGCCTTCCTCCAACTGTATTTGGCACTAGATTCCAATTCCTTAGAGTTTACTACCAGATCATGGTGTGGATTTGTAAAGAAAAAGACATGGATGTCTTGATTTGGGGGTGGATGCAGGAATAAAATCGGTTGGTGCCAGTTATTTAAATAAAGAATGCTTCCCCAGACAAACTTCTACAGATGATCCTGTGCAATTGTAAAACAGGCTGCAAAACGCCACGCTGCAGCTCTAGATGATACGAACTGCCATGCACTGTTGCCTGTGGAACATGTCAAACTAAACCTTGTTATAATCAGAAGATGCAGAGGGTAATCCCTGTCATGAAAACCACTTCACGCTACAACAAACTAAATCAATCCAGGTATCTAAAGACCAAGCTGGAGGCCAAAAGAAGAAGCTGGAGGGAAAAGACGGCAGGGTTTAATTTAGAGAGAGACACCACAAATCAATGGAGAATGACTAAAGCACTGAATTGTGAGGGTGTCGGGGGAGAAAAGATTACTCTTGAAGAAGATGGACAAACACTGTCAGGAAAGATGGCTGCAGATGCCTTTGCGAAGGAATATGCAAAAGAAAGCAACATTTCTATACCACGAATGCGTCAAAAAGAGGTTAGAAAAGAGCAAAAGGAAAGAACAGACACCAGCACTCGCGATGCAATGAAAGTTGACATTAGTTTAGCAGAACTGAAGAAGGCTATCCGCCAGTTGAAGAAGAAGAAATCTCCCGGGCCAGATGGCATTACGAATGAAATGATCCAACACCTTGGTAATGCATCACTCTGCAAGCTGCTAGACATCTTTAATCTCAGTTGGACCAATGGGGAGGTTCCTCAGTGCTGGAAGGAAGCCAGAATGACTCCTATTCTGAAAAAAGGGAAGAACAAGACGAAAGTGCTGAGCTACCGTCCTATCAGTCTTACAAGCTGCATATGCATGACCATGGAGCGCATCGTCAACCAGCGGTTGCAGTGGTACCTGGAGTCGGAGAACATTATAGTTTCAGAGCAGGCGGCTTCAGAAGATATAGTAGCACAGAAGATCAAACAACACATCTTGCACAGGTCATAGAGGACACTTTTCAAGCCAAGAAGGTGATGCTAGCTGCCTTTATCGATCTGCAGAAGGCATTTGACAAGGTGTGGAAGGATGGCCTCCTCGTGAATCTCCGGCGCACAGGCATCGGTGGCAACATGTTCGGATGGACCAAGTCATACCTACACAATCGCAGAGCTAGGGTGCT
Organism: Chaetoderma sp. LZ-2023a; assembly: GCA_034401795.1. Classification (NCBI taxonomy): domain Eukaryota; kingdom Metazoa; phylum Mollusca; class Caudofoveata; order Chaetodermatida; family Chaetodermatidae; genus Chaetoderma; species Chaetoderma sp. LZ-2023a. The sequence goes on along the minus strand of CM067371.1, from coordinate 84,422,449 downwards.
GGTGGATGGATAATCTGGAGAGAATGTATTGCTGAGACAAGGGGTGCCACAAGGCGGAGTATTATCACAAACTCTGTTCATACTCTTCATTAATGACATTGTAGCAGAGCTGCCAAATGGGATCCAAGCAGCCCTCTATACAGATGACCTCGTATTCTGATGCACCGAGGAGTACACAACGACTGCCACGTACAGAATGCAGCTCGCCTTGGACAGAATTACAGCTTGGGCCAATCGCTGTTGTATTACCATCAACAAAGAAAAATCATCAGCCATGCTATTCTCACTGTCCACCAAAACCAAGGGTGGCAATCTGACACTGAGCGGTACTCCACTCGAGTACGCGGACCAGCAGACATACCTGGGCGTCACCTATGACAGAAGATTAACATGGAAGGGGCACATCCAGAATGCAGAGGCAAAGGCCAGAAGAAAGCTAAACATCATGAAGAAGCTGGCGGCAGGAACAAAGTGGGGTGCCAATGAAAGGATCCTCAATACCATCTACCTAGGTGCCGCACGACCACACCTTGAGTATGGATCCAGCTCATGGATGACAGCAGCTAAATCTCATCAACAGAACCTCGACAGAGTACAAAACCAGGCACTGCGCATCATCACTGGTGGAATGAGATCAACCCCAATAGAAAAAATGGAGCAGACAGCAGGCACCCACCCCCCCCCCCACACTTAGCAAAGGAAGGGAATGCAAAGCACTGATCCAAGCTGCAAAGTTCAAATTGTTCAACAACCACCCGATGAAGATCAGGGCAAGCCCAGCTGTCATCAGGAAGACTTAAAAGATCAAGTCTTGTGAAAGAGACAAAAGCACTTCAAGGGAAACACCAAGAGAATGTTGCCAGCACAAATAGAAGACCCAAACACACACCCTTGATTCTCCACCCTGAGAAAACAAACTAGAGAGCATAGCTAATCGTACCACTGTACCTCATCTCACAACCAAAGATGAACACAGTGATGTGAGCAAGAAGGCCCTGGCCCTAGCCATGCTGGAAGAAATGTACCCTCAGGAGACATGGATAAGGATCTACACAGATGGACCAGCCAAAGATGCAATTAGGAGCGAGAGGTGCCGGACTGCACATACAGTATCCAAACGGATAACATGAGTCAGCTGCAATACCGACAGGCAAACACTGCACAAACTACAGAGCTGAAGTCGAAGCACTGGTTCATGCAGCTAATACCATCAGCAGAACAGCAGGACCCTATTGCAGAGATTGTCCTTTTTATCTGATGCCCGCTCCGTCCTTGAGGCTATCACCAAAGGTAAGCAGCCACAACTTGAAGAAGCACTACAAACCATCAAATGCTTTCGGATAGCATTGCTGTGGATCCCTCACACTGTGAAGCCCAAGGAAATGAGGAAGCAGACAAGATGGCAAAGGTGGGTGCAGAAGAGAAAACATGGTTACCCATACAGAGATGAAGACTATCATCAAGTCACTCTATAGAACACCTCAATCAGCAAATGGCTACCATCATCTCCCGAGGCCAGAGCAAGTGACCATTTTTCGTCTCAGAACTGGACATAACAGACTAAACCAACACATGTACAGGCGGTTCCACCTTACGACATCGCCCGCTTGTTCCTTGTGGAGAAGCAGAACAGACCACAGAGCACATACTTCAATGTTGCAGTACGTATCAGCTGCTGAGAGAAGAGATCTGGCCTTTGTCAACCTCTTTTCTTGAAAAGCTGTATGGGCATGTGGAAGAACTGCAGAAAGCCACAGATTTCATCTTGAGAACAGCTCTCCAAGTGTGATACCAGCGATCGAAAAGAAGAAGAAGATCAGAATATCAACCATGCTATTGAAGAAGAGTTTTGACACTGATGATTTTGTGAAGAAAATTGTGGTAGACACCAAATTAGTTAACGGCGTAAAGCAATTTTAATGGATTTTGGCGGCCATCATCGACGCTATGTTGCATGTTCTCAATATCTAATAACCCACAGCTTTCTACATGGTATTAATGTGTCTTGAATGAATAGTTAACAACTTATTGACATTTCAGGGGTTTTGGTGGCCATCTTAGACGCCATGTTGGATTTCTTTAATGTGGTAACAATCACACGAGTTTACCTAATCTTAATGTGTTCTTTGAACATGGGGTGGGAGTGGGGTGTAAATACCAAAATTGCCAGTCTACTTTGAATAGTTACGGGCTTAAGGATCGGATTTTGGTAGACTTTCAGGTATGTTCTTTAGGATGCTAAACCCTACCATAAAAAGTTGAAAAACCAGTCGGAGCAATTCTTTTTTAGGGCAAACAGTATATTGGCCCAACTATAAAGAGTTTTCCAATTGAGATTAAGCGCACTTTCGCTTCGTATTGGACGTGATCGTTTTCCGCCCCAAAATTCCTAGCAACGTTATATGATCCTGGCAAAGTAGAAGACGAAGATAATTTTATTTTTGATTGCCCTGCATTTCTGGTTGAGTGGGTTCGTCTGCGTAATACTTTATCTCAATTTACAACCTTTGACAACCTGACGCATAGTGACACATTCTTGGTTTTACTGTTACACTATGGCTGGGATAATCGATTTCGCTAAACTTGTTATTCATTTTTTGTTAACGCCATGACGCAGACGAGAGAGAGAGAGAGAGAGAGAGAGAGAGAGAGAGAGAGAGAGAGAGAGAGAGAGAGAGAGGAGAGAGAGAGAGAGAGAGAGAGAGAGAGAGAGAGAGAGAGAGAGAGAACGAGAGAGAGAGAGAGAACGAGAGAGAGAGAGGGAGAGAGAGGGAGATAAGGGGGGTAGCGAGAGGGAGAGAGAGAAGGGGAGGGAGAGGGAGAGAGGGGGAGAGAGGGAAGGCGAGAGAGATAGGGAGAGAGGGGAGAGAGAGAGAGAGGGGGGAGGGAGGAAGGGAGGGGGGAGGGAGGGAGAGAGAGAGGGGGATAAGGGGGAGGGAGGGGTGAGAGAGTGTCCTGTATACTCGGTGGGGGTAGGGGGGGGAGGGGGGGGGAAGAGAGGGAGGGAGGGAGGGAGAGAGAGAGAGAGAGAATGAGAGAGAGAGATAGATAGAGAGAGAGAGAGAGAGAGAGAGAGAGAGAGAGAGAGAGAGAGAGAGAGAGAGAGTGAGAGAGAGTCTTGTACACTCGGTGGGGGTAGGGGGGGAGGGAGGGATGCAGGGAGGGAGGGAGGGGGAAGGGAGGGAGTGAGGGAGGGAGAGAGAGAGGGAAAGAGAGAGCGAAATTAAAAGAGAGAGAGAGAGAGAGAGAGAGAGATAGAGAGAGAGAGAGAGGGAGAGAGGGAGAGGAGAGAGAGAGAGACGAGAGAGAGAGAGAGAGAGAGATAGCGAGGGATGGAGAGAGGGGTGAGAGGGGAGGGAGGGAGAGAGAGAGAGAGAGAGAGGGAGGGAGGAGGAGGGGAGGGCGGGAGGGAGGGAGGGGGAGGGAGAGCGAGAGAGAGAGAAAGAGAGAGAGAGAGAGAGAGAGAGTGAGGATAGGGGGAGGGAGGGAGAGAGAGAGAGAGAGAGAGAGAGAGAGAGAGAGAGAGAGAGAGAGAGGAGAGAGAGAGAGAGAGATATGAGAGAGAGAGAGAGAGAGAGTGAGAGCGAGTCTTGTACACTCGGTGGGGGTAGGGGGAGGGGAGGGAGGCAGGGAGGGGAGGGAGGGGGGAGGAGGAGGGAGGGAGGGAGGGAGGGAAGGAAGGAGGGAGGGAGGGAGAGAGAGAGGGAGAGAGAGAGCGAAAGGGAGAGAGAGAGAGAGAGAGAGAGAGAGAGAGAGAGGAGAGATAGGGAGGGATGGAGAGAGGGGTGAGAGTGGAGGAGGGAGAGAGAGAGAGAGAGGGAGGGATGAGGGAGGGAGGGCGGGAGGGAGGGAGGGGGGGGAGAGCGAGAGAGAGAGAGAGAAAGAGAGGGAGAGAGAGAGAGGATAGGGGGAGGGAGGGAGGGAGGGAGGAGGGGGGGAGGAGAGGAGAGAGGAGAGGAGGAGAGAGGAGAAGAGAGAGAGAGAGAGAGAGAGAAGGAGAGAGAGGAGGAGAGAGAGAGGAGAGAGAGAGAGAGAGAGAGAGAGAGAGAGAGAGTAGGAGAGAATCTTGTCCACTCGGCGCACTCTGCCATTTAAGTATGCCTAACGTAGATAATAACACGCGAGATAATTGACGATCGCCAGCCAATGTAAACCTTTGCTCTGGGATATTAGATTTAACATGCACGTGTCATGCG
>CM067371.1:84352782-84417753 GCA_034401795.1 Chaetoderma sp. LZ-2023a | reverse complement strand
ACGACACGACGATGTTCATTATCTGGGCTATGGTATACAGCATCTGTTGTACACATGCCAAAACATGTAGAAAAGGAGGTTAATGAGTTGATATTGTCATTCATATGGGAAGAAAAGAATCATTTAGTTTCCCATCGTGTTCTCAATAATGCTAAGTTAGAAGGAGGACTTGATTTAATTGATATTAAAGTGAAATGTGTTTCTTTAAGGTTAAAATTTTTGGATAATCTTATTACATCAGATGAGACGTGGGCATGTGTTTCACGAGCTCTCATGGAGAGAATTGTAGAACCATTTCTGGCGGAGCATGTTTTTACCTCAAAGAAGCCACCTCCGAATAGCCAAATGATACCAGATGTGTTTAAAGATCAAGTTAAGGGGTTAGAAATATTTGACAGATACATGCCTCCACCTACGTGCTGGAAGGAAGTACTAGAACAGCAATTGTGGGGCAATAGTAATATATGTTATAACAATGCAGTACTTTATCTACCGTCCTTTGCAAAATATGGCATTCAACATTTATCGGATATGATACACCCTCAAACACGTAGATGGATTTCAATGCAAGACGTAGCTAGAAAAACACATATGAGGCATATAGATGTCCAGCGGTTGCTAAATAAAATAAAACATGCTGTACCAATTGAATGGTTTCGTCTGCCAAATGTAAATAATAATAGTTTGACTCCACAACCCGCATTAGTTCTTGATGATGAGATGTTAAAATACAAGATGAGATCCAAGGAATGGTACCATATCATGAGACGAAAACAAGTAACACCTCCCATAGCAATTAGGAGATGGGATGACTCAAGCTATAAACCATCCAGTTGGAAAAATGTATGGAAAATCTTACATTCTCCATCCATACCAAATATGGCTCGTGATTTATTGTGGCGATTACTACATCGACGGCTATGGGTGGGACACTTGACATACAAGTGCAATATTACGACTTCTGATAGGTGTTACTTATGTCAAACAGACGAGGAAACAATCGAGCATTTATTTGTGGAATGTCCAATATCGTCACAATTTTGGGACTATATCAGCCAAATCTTGGCAAAATTTGGAGCGAAGCCCATTGTTCTAGACACGCATGTAGTCTTATTTAGAGAATTTGGATCAAGCGGTGTAAATATCATAAAGTCTGAAAGGACTATTTTAATAACAATACTAACCATAGGTGTTTGGGCCATTTGGAAACATCGGTGTGCACAGACGAAAAATCCATCTATGGGCAATCACAATAGAGCAATAAAGGCAATATTTCGTTCATTGCTGCTGAATCATATTCCTTGCGAATATTTTAGATTAAAGCAACATGGTAAAGTGTTCAAGGACATATGGTGCAAAACAAACATAGTTTCAATAGAGTTGGGAGCTGTAAAAATAAATGAGCCGGCACTAGCTTAAATCATTTAATTACTACAGCTGATTTATCTGTGTCTTTTAATTAATCTGTGTCATGTAATTCATTTTAGTCTGCACTTTGATATTGTTATGGTTAATAATTCATGTTAAGAAATAAACAGACTGGGTTAATTTAATAATCAATCGATAAAGTAATTTGCCATTGAATTATAAAATTGTCCCAGGTAATTTTAGGAATTTGCACAGAGTTTTATAGGGTTATTTGTTCCCGGGTAATTTACAAAACCTTACAACAAAGTAAATCAAAAATGGAAACAAGAGCGCCATCTATTTCCATCTATTTTTCTGTAATTTTCCTGCTGACTATATATGTTATGCTACCCGAATGCTACTACGCCCGCTGATCTTTAAGACTCAGCCCACTGGCGTCAATGATTGACTTATTTGTCATTGATTGACGAGTCACTTTTCATTTGTTGAATAGTTGCACTCGCCACACGGGTCTACTACCACACATGGATTGAATGGTAATTTACAAAACCTTATAATAAAGTAAATTGAAAATGTAAACAAGAGGGCCATCAATTTTTCTGGAATTTTTCTGCCGACTATATGTATTATACTACCCAAATGCTACTACGCCCGCTGATCTTTAGAGAATCAGCCCACTGGCGTCAATGATTGACTTATTTGTCATAGATTGACGAGGCACTTCATTTGTTGGATAGTTGCACTCGCCACACGGGTCTACTACTACACCTGGGTTGAATAGTAATGCCTTTGTTAAGTTTTGTTTTGCTATCGGAGCTTTATCAGCATATTGTTTTGTATCTATACTTTTTAAGCCATATGTATTTATAGATTGTATTAATGCTCATTATTTATCATTGTTTTGGTGTAATATTAATCAAGATTACTAGTTCACCAGGTTTTTTTCTGGGGGTTTGCAAGCCTTTTTAAAGGAGTTCCTCCGTGAAGTTTGTCCGACTGCGTCAGCGTCGGTTTTAAAAAAAAAAAAAAAAAAAAAAAAGTAATAGTAGTAGTAGTAGTAGTAGTGGTAGTGGTAGTGGTAGTAGTAGTAGTAGTAGTCGAAGTGAACGCACGCGTTTATTTAGCTCTGCAATTGCTGCCCGAATTTGCTAGTTTCTAGCGCGATTTTGTAGATAAATTTTATACATATATTTCGTATTAGTATTTCCTTTCAAACTTTATATTTAATTTGTAAATTCTTGTCTTGGTTGGAGCGCATTTTGTGTCTCCATTTTCTCAAGGCATTCCTCTTAGCTGGCGGTTTCCGCCATTTAATAGGGCTCCTCTTACTGTGGTCAATGCAATACATTTCTCGCTGCGCCAGTCTGCTATTTCTATAGTTCGTAGGCTAGCGCATTATATTTGGCAAGATCGCTTGAGTGAGTGGATTTAATTCCTTTGTCATTTGTAAGCACAAGCCTAGTTCTTTAACTATATAAATCCTTATAGTCAGTTGGCTGTCCCCGGTCAACTCGAACAGACTAACAAATATATGACTTGACTATTTAATCATATATTTGTTAGCATACTTTAATCGGCTAGGTGTTAGTGAACCACTTAGAAAGTGGTTCAAACTAACAAGTATACGACTGTACTCTCTATTCGTATACTTGTTGGTAGACGTCAGGGTTTCAAAAGGGGACACTATTTATTTAGTGTTTAGCTCTTTCCCCGACGTCTTGGTGTTATATATTTGTATTATATATTGTAGTAGTATGGGGTACTGCTTTTTATAAAACACCATGGCCACCCCATATAAGCGTACCCTGAGTCTTAAAATCACGACAAAGGCGTGGGGTGTTTCGGCAATTGAGGTGTATCATGGGTTGAAGGATGTAGTTGGGGCAGGGCCACGGGTCCTTCAAGGTCTTGTTAATGTTTCCAAATCTGTATGGAATGTCACCGTAGTTAATGAAAGTGTGAAGGAAAAGTTGCTTGACGAGGTCCTTGTCGTGAAGGGTGAGGTGTGTAATGTGGAGGAAATAGATTCTGATCGTCTATTAGTCAAGATGAAGGTTCCATTAGAGATCCCAGATGAACGGGTTATCATTGAATTGACCAAGTATGGCAAAGTGGACAAAGTAGAACACGAGACCTATCCATTTGATCGAACCTTAGAAAATGGCATCAGAAGAATTTGGTTTGAAAAGGTAGAACAACCTCTCCCAAGCAAGGTCACCATAGATGGTCGATTTATCTTGCCATTATGGTATAGGGGGCAAATCAAGGAGTGTAGAATCTGCTTAAGCACAGAACATCTTGCAACAGATTGCCCTAACAAAAACAAATGTCTAGTTTGTGGATCATCTGATCATTTTAAGTGGCGATGCCCGCAGAACAAATATGTCAAAAAGGGTGCTGATAAAAGTGCAGAGCAAGTTGTCTCTAAAGAGAATGTCATAGAACCGGTAGCTTCTGAGATTGTAGCTGAAATCCATACTAATGGGAAGCACGTTGCTAAGGAAAATGTCATCGAACCAGTAGTTGATGAGATTGTAGCTAAAGTCCATGTTAATGAGAAGCATGGGGAAAAAACTAAGAATCCAATCGCTGTAGTTGCAGGCGATGAAATAGAGGTTCTAGATGAGGGGCTAAGTCTTACTCCAGTAACAAGTCAATCCAAGTTTGATGAGAGAGAGGCTAGTTCCACACAAGTTGAAGATGATGATAAATACCCTCTGGAAGAGAGTTTTAATTTAGGACAAGTAAAATTCAGGTCGCAAGATACTGAAACTAACTTTGATTTTCCACTGAGTACACTCAATCTAGACGATTTAAATAATATAGAGAAAGTAATTGGTGTCTCGGATCGATTGAGTGGAACAAAGCGACAGAAAGATGGAGAGAGTTCTGAATCAGAAATAGAGGAAAGTGATATAGAAGACGATAATATGTCAGTCGCTGAATCTGATATATCCATTCAAACACAGAGTTCTAAATCACCTGATGAAATGGTCATGTACAGGTCAGAGGCAGGAGAGGTGTTAGTTCCATATGTGACAGCAAATGGTGTTAAATATAGGCATCTGCGTCATGATTCAGATATATTAAAATATAAGCATTTGGAAAAAGTTGAGCTAAGTAATGCAGCGTTTGTGAGTAAAATAGGTAAATGGTCTAAGAGAGGGTCGAAAAAAACAAAATCTAGTTAGCTTAATAATGGCGGTTTTACACAGCATTTTATTACCTTTTATGCTAATTTGCACACTCAATTGTAGAGGCTTAAATAGTGACATAAAGCAACGTCACTTACTAGAGACTCTTAAAAATGAGCAGATTGACATTGCTTTGATACAGGAAACAAAAATTCAGAAGTCAGAATTATACGATAATTTAGAAAAGATTTCTGGATCCAGAATATTTTATTCGTTATCTCAAGATAATAGTGCAGGCGTAGCAATTGTTATACTCCCTCGATGTTCAGCCTATGTAAATATTATCTCTTCAGTATCAGGTGCAAATGGTCGCTGGGTGAGAGTCACGCTAGATATACAACAAACACGTATCACGTTGCTGTGTATATATGCACCTACATCTCATCAACTACGTCGTAATTTTTTTAAGGAGATGTCTAAAACAGCACTAGATAACATCACTGAAAACTTAGTAATGGGTGGTGACTTTAATTGTGTCTTAGACAAAGAAAATGACAGGAATGCAACTTCAACTTATACTGATACATCACATAGACTCTTAAAAGAAATATGTGATAATGAAAATTTAGTGGACACCTATAGAATATCAAAACCTCATGGTAAAGATCTTACATGTTTTTCGGTAGATGGTAAAGTTGGTTCAAGGATTGACAGAATTTATGTGAATAGTTTGTTAACAGGGTACTGGAGAGATGTTAATATTAAGCCAGTTGCATTCTCCGATCATAACATGGTTTGTGTAACCTTTGCCAATGCTGACTGGGTAACAAAAGGGGTCGGGTTTTGGAAATTAAACACAACACTGTTGGGAGAAGAATTTTATAAGAATAATATAGAGAGTTGTTGGCAACATTGGATTAATAGGAAAGCATCATATAAGAGCACATTGCAATGGTGGGAGGATGTTAAACTGGATTTAAAGTATGTTTCCCGAAAGTATGCTATTAGAAAAGCACAGGAAATACGCAAACGTAAGAAAACACTTCATCGATCACTGATGAAAATTAATGCTAAAGTAAATAATGGTGAAGAGAATTATTATGAATTACTGGTTAAAATTAAAAGTAAAATAAGAGATATAGAACACTATGAGTTTGAGGGTGCAAAAATTAGAGCAAGAGCCCAGATGCACGCAGAAGGGGAAAAGCCAACCCGATATTTTTGCGCATTAGAAAAAGCACGGGCAATAGATAAGGTGATGTGCTCATTAAACATGCCGGATGGTTCAACCGTCTTTACCAACAATGAAATGAGTACTATTGTATGCAATTACTATGAGTCATTGTACAAGTCAGAGGGAATTGATGAAGATGCAAAATTGGATTTGTTAGCAAATATAGACAAAAAGGTGTCAGACACAGGCAGTGAATTTTGTGATCAACCCTTAACACTAGAAGATTTAACTAAATCCCTTAAAGGTATGAAACTAGAAAAATCACCGGGGTGTGATGGCCTTCCAGTTGAATTTTACCAAACGTTTTGGCACCTTGTAGGTCCAATAATGGAAGAATTAGGCACTGAAATTTTTGAGAAAGGCCATTTACCACCAACTATGGCTAGGGCATACGTAAGGCTAATATATAAAGGAAATGACAGACGTCTAATTCAGAACTACAGACCAATTTCTCTACTATGTGTAGACTACAAAATAATATCCAGAGCACTAACATTGAAACTAGGTAGTGTTTTAGGAGAAATCATTGGAACAGAGCAGACATGTGCTGTACCCAGGAGGACAATTCTAACCAATACCATGGTAATAAGAGACCTTATACAATTGGTTGAGAAGGATAGCATCCCTTCAGCTGTGATTGCCTTGGACAATGAAAAGGCATTTGACCGTGTGGAATGGGATTTTCTTTTTAATTCTTTGCAATCGTTTGGGTTAGGCTCAAACTTTATTAAATGGGTAAAGATTTTATATACGGATATCAAGAGTAGCTATTTAGTGAACAATCAATTATCCAGAGAAATTGTCTTAGAACGTGGGGTTAGACAGGGGTGTTCCCTATCGCCATTATTATTTGTTATTGTGATGGAATCACTTGGCATAGCATTGAGGCAAAATAATAACTTTCAAGGCATATGTATTCGTGGCATAGAAAGACCACTTAAGCTGTCACAATATGCTGATGACACAACTGTGTTTACCAGTTCAAACAATGATTTTGCAATTTTAAACCACGTACTAGAAAAGTTCCAAAATGCATCTGGTTTGAAAATCAATCAAGGAAAATCCAAAGGATTATTTCTGGGGCCATGGAAAGAGCGGAATGACCAGCCACTTGAAATCAATTGGTCTAATGATACCATTAAGATTTTAGGCATCTATTTTGGCAGGAAACCGAATACAATACAAAATTGGAATGAACGAGTATCTAAGCTTAAGAGAATATTAGCAAATTGGAAGCGTCGTCGTCTTTCAATCTTTGGTAGAGTGTTTGTTGTCAACAACTTGGCATTATCTGGGCTATGGTATACAGCATCTGTTGTACACATGCCAAAACATGTAGAAAAGGAGGTTAATGAGTTGATATTGTCATTCATATGGGAAGAAAAGAATCATTTAGTTTCCCATCGTGTTCTCAATAATGCTAAGTTAGAAGGAGGACTTGATTTAATTGATATTAAAGTGAAATGTGTTTCTTTAAGGTTAAAATTTTTGGATGATCTTATTACATCAGATGAGACGTGGGCATGTGTTTCACGAGCTCTCATGGAGAGAATTGTAGAACCATTTCTGGCGGAGCATGTTTTTACCTCAAAGAAGCCACCTCCGAATAGCCAAATGATACCAGATGTGTTTAAAGATCAAGTTAAGGAGTTAGAAATATTTGACAGATACATGCCTCCACCTACGTGCTGGAAGGAAGTACTAGAACAGCAATTGTGGGGCAATAGTAATATATGTTATAACAATGCAGTACTTTATCTACCGTCCTTTGCAAAATATGGCATTCAACATTTATCGGATATGATACACCCTCAAACACGTAGATGGATTTCAATGCAAGACGTAGCTAGAAAAACACATATGAGGCATATAGATGTCCAGCGGTTGCTAAATAAAATAAAACATGCTGTACCAATTGAATGGTTTCGTCTGCCAAATGTAAATAATAATAGTTTGACTCCACAACCCGCATTAGTTCTTGATGATGAGATGTTAAAATACAAGATGAGATCCAAGGAATGGTACCATATCATGAGACGAAAACAAGTAACACCTCCCATAGCAATTAGGAGATGGGATGACTCAAGCTATAAACCATCCAGTTGGAAAAATGTATGGAAAATCTTACATTCTCCATCCATACCAAATATGGCTCGTGATTTATTGTGGCGATTACTACATCGACGGCTATGGGTGGGACACTTGACATACAAGTGCAATATTACGACTTCTGATAGGTGTTACTTATGTCAAACAGACGAGGAAACAATCGAGCATTTATTTGCGGAATGTCCAATATCGTCACAATTTTGGGACTATATCAGCCAAATCTTGGCAAAATTTGGAGCGAAGCCCATTGTTCTAGACACGCATGTAGTCTTATTTAGAGAATTTGGATCAAGCGGTGTAAATATCATAAAGTCTGAAAGGACTATTTTAATAACAATACTAACCATAGGTGTTTGGGCCATTTGGAAACATCGGTGTGCACAGACGAAAAATCCATCTATGGGCAATCACAATAGAGCAATAAAGGCAATATTTCGTTCATTGCTGCTGAATCATATTCCTTGCGAATATTTTAGATTAAAGCAGCATGGTAAAGTGTTCAAGGACATATGGTGCAAAACAAACATAGTTTCAATAGAGTTGGGAGCTGTAAAAATAAATGAGCCGGCACTAGCTTAAATCATTTAATTACTACAGCTGATTTATCTGTGTCTTTTAATTAATCTGTGTCATGTAATTCATTTTAGTCTGCACTTTGATATTGTTATGTTTAATAATTCATGTTAAGAAATAAACAGACTGGGGTAATTTAATAATCAATCGATAAAGTAATTTGCCATTGAATTATAAAATTGTCCCAGGTAATTTTAGGAATTTGCACAGAGTTTTATAGGGTTATTTGTTCCCGGGTAATTTACAAAACCTTACAACAAAGTAAATCAAAAATGGAAACAAGAGCGCCATCTATTTCCATCTATTTTTCTGTAATTTTCCTGCTGACTATATATGTTATGCTACCCGAATGCTACTACGCCCGCTGATCTTTAAGACTCAGCCCACTGGCGTCAATGATTGACTTATTTGTCATTGATTGACGAGTCACTTTTCATTTGTTGAATAGTTGCACTCGCCACACGGGTCTACTACCACACATGGATTGAATGGTAATTTACAAAACCTTATAATAAAGTAAATTGAAAATGTAAACAAGAGGGCCATCAATTTTTCTGGAATTTTTCTGCCGACTATATGTATTATACTACCCAAATGCTACTACGCCCGCTGATCTTTAGAGAATCAGCCCACTGGCGTCAATGATTGACTTATTTGTCATAGATTGACGAGGCACTTTTCATTTGTTGGATAGTTGCACTCGCCACACGGGTCTACTACTACACCTGGGTTGAATAGTAATGCCTTTGTTAAGTTTTGTTTTGCTATCGGAGCTTTATCAGCATATTGTTTTGTATCTATACTTTTTAAGCCATATGTATTTATAGATTGTATTAATGCTCATTATTTATCATTGTTTTGGTGTAATATTAATCAAGATTACTAGTTCACCAGGTTTTTTTCTGGGGGTTTGCAAGCCTTTTTAAAGGAGTTCCTCCGTGAAGTTTGTCCGACTGCGTCAGCGTCGGTTTTTCAAAAAAAAAAAAAAAGTAGTAGTAGTAGTAGTAGTAGTGGTAGTGGTAGTGGTAGTAGTAGTAGTAGTAGTAGTAGTAGTAGTAGTAGTAGTGGTAGTGGTAGTAGTAGTAGTAGTAGTAGTAGTAGTAGTGGTAGTGGTAGTGGTAGTAGTAGTGGTAGTAGTAGTGGTAGTAGTGGTAGTAGTAGTAGTAGTAGTAGTAGTAGTAGTCATAGAAGTCATATTGATTTGGCTCTGCTATTAACGTCGATTTAAGACGATTCCTACTACGCATATATGATTTATTTCTTGTCTTGCTTCCTTATAAATGTATATACGTTGGTTTTGCTGTTTTGATTTCTTGAAATTTTGTTGTGGGAAGTCGCATTTTGTTGCGAAGTTTTCCTGCCATTACTTTTGATTTGGCTTTGATAGCCATTGTCTTGTCGGCGTCCTGTCTTCTGACCGTAATTGTACATTGTCCACGTTTAGTTGATGGTGATTAATTACGCAGGCTAGTTATGTAAAGCCTCATTTACCGTTGGCACGCTAGCAATTATTCCCGTCTTTTCGATCGCGTGGTTACACGGGCGTTTTCTGTTGAGCTTCGCGCTTCGTGGCTGTATACAACTCGCGCTTTCTGCAGGGTTTAAAAGCTGCGTTATAATACTGCATATCACGCAGTAGCCGCGGCGTCTCCCTTTGGTCACTTATACCCGTTAATTAACCAACGACTTCTTACTATCAACTGTAAATATCACAATGCTCACACCGCTAAACTAAAAATGTCATCCGAATATAAGCGTATGCTTAGTCTTAAAATTAGCACAAAAGGGTGGGGCGTTTCAGCTATTGATGTGTATAATGGCTTGAAGAACACGATTGGCACTGGTCCTAGGGTATTAAAGGGCCTGATTAACGTGACCCGCAATATATGGAATGTGACAGTAAGCACCCAAGAGGCAAAGGATAGGCTATTGGAGAGCGATCTTGTTATAGCTGGAGAAACATGTAGCATCGAGGAGATCGACTCAGATAAATTAATGGTAAAGATAAAAGTTCCTCTTGAAATCCCGGATGAGCGTTTGTTAAGCGAACTTAGCCATTATGGGCAAGTATCGAAAATTGAGAGAGAGACTTACCGTTTTGATAAAACCTTGGAAAATGGTATTAGAAGAGTATACTTTGAGAAGGTAGACAAGCCTCTGCCTAATAAGTTGTCTATAGACGGTATTTTTATCCTTCCACTCTGGTACAGAGGTCAAGTGAAGGAGTGTAGGATTTGTTCCAGCACTGGTCATCTGGCGGGAGATTGTCCACAAAAAAACAAATGCTTAATTTGTGGTTCAACAGAACATTTCAAGTGGCGATGTCCCAACAACACGCGGACGCCTAAGCAAGATACACACAGTAGCTATGTGGCATCGCGTACTGAGCATCAAATTGAGCGAGTTAACTCACTCCCTGCTCAAATTGTTACAGTTGTTGCTGAAACTAATTCA
Source organism: Chaetoderma sp. LZ-2023a (assembly GCA_034401795.1). Lineage (NCBI taxonomy): Eukaryota > Metazoa > Mollusca > Caudofoveata > Chaetodermatida > Chaetodermatidae > Chaetoderma > Chaetoderma sp. LZ-2023a. Next base: position 84,406,881 of record CM067371.1, on the reverse strand, counting down.
GAAGAGAGTGTAGTTACGGTCAACCCCGTCGTAGTGGAGAATGTGGACGAAATTGACGTTATTGAGGAAGGTATTAGCTTAACTCCAGAGAGAACAATCCAGGATACGGATGCGAAGTCAAGTCAAAGCGATCATGATGACACTCTGGATGAAAGCGAATTCCCTTTGTTACCGCGACAAACTACATTCAGGTCGCAGGTGACAGATGACGATGATGAATTTCCATTAAGTCCTTTCCCATCAACTCAGATTACGGACCTAGATAATAAGGCTCCTGCGAGTATTAATCTGGATGGCAAAACATCTATAAAAGATAACGTTGATACGCATGTCACTGATGTTTGTGCTAGCCTTAAGCGTCACAAGGAAGAATTGTCTAGTTCAGAATCTGATGTCGAGGAAAATGATATTGAAGATGATAATATGTCTACTGCTGGGTCAGACTATTCTGTACAGACGCAATGCTCACAGACAGCAAAGGAAATGGTTTTATTTCGTTCAGAAGATGGTGAGGTGTTGGTGCCTTATGTAACAGCCAAAGGAGTACACTATAGACATCTAAGATGTGATTCCGCTATTTCTAAATACAAACATTTAGAAGTAGTTGATTTGAAAAATCATGATTTTAATAGTAAGCTGGGTAAATGGGCCAAAAAACGAAGCAAGCCTAGTAAGAAAAATAAATCCAGTTAGATTAACAATGGCAGTCCTGTATACTATTCAACTATTTATGCTCATTTGTACGATAAATTGCAAAGGCCTAAATACTGAACTAAAACAGAGATGTTTGTTGGAAGTGCTTGAGGACAAAAAGGTCGATATAGCTTTGCTTCAGGAAACGAAGATTAAAGATCATGAAATCTTTGATTCATTTAAACAGTTTTTTAAAGGTCAGTTGTTTTACGCATTATCGTGCGATAACAGTGCAGGGGTTGCTATTCTCATTCTTCCACACTGTCTTAAATCTGTTAATGTGTTAGCATCGTCATCAGATACAAATGGACGTTGGGTCAATGTAACAGTTGATATCTTTGACTTTAGCTTGACTATAATGTGTGTTTATGCGCCTGTTGCACATGGTTCACGTCATACATTTTTCCATGAGATCTCCGCCATTATTCAAGATAATAAATCTGAAAATTTGATATTAGGAGGTGATTTTAATTGTGTTTTAGATTCAAACATTGACAGAAAATCGCAATCTGTATATAATGATACGTCACACGTTGAATTAAAACATGTTTGTGACAGGGAACATTTATTTGACAGCTATCGCTTGACAAACCCTCACGACAGGCAATTTACTTGGTTCTCGTCTGATGGACGCATAGCATCAAGATTAGATAGAATTTATTTACAGCAGTCACTTAAGGGCAATCTTAGCCAAACAAGTGTATTTCCTGTAGCATTTTCTGATCACAATATGGTGTGTGTTACTTTAGATAATGCTAGCTGGATCAAACAAGGAAGTGGCTTCTGGAAATTTAATAATTCACTATTGTATGATACTAACTATCATCATTGTGTCCAAAGTTTTTGGCAGTATTGGCTTCGAATGAAGGATTCATATGAGAATTTAGGCCTGTGGTGGGAGGAAGGTAAATCTGGCTTGGCTCATATTTCCAAGAGGTTTGCACTTAAAAAAGCAAGAGGTAGGCGGAAACGTAGGAAGGCATTGGACAAATTTTTATTCAGGATATCTTGTAAAGTAAACAATGGTGATCAAAGCTACAATGATCTGCTAGTCAAGATAAAGCATGATATTAATGAATTAGATCAATATATGCTTGAGGGAGCCAAAGTAAGATCACGGGCTCAAATGCATGCAGAAGGTGAAAAGCCTACAAAATATTTCTGCAACTTAGAAAAAGCAAGGGGTATTGAAAAAATCACCAGACACCTGAAAACAAAGGACGGTCTGGTTGCTAATTCAAATGAGGAAATGCTGGATGCCGTTTATCATTTCTACGAATCCTTATATGCATCGGAAGGCAGTGATGATGTGGCAACTTCAATCATGTTAGGAAATATGAGGAAGACACTATCAGATTCTGATTGTGAACGTTGTGACAGCCATATTTCTCTTAGTGAATTAACAGAGTCATTGCAAGGAATGAAGTCAGGAAAATCTCCTGGCTGTGATGGACTAACAGTGGAATTCTATCGTGCATTTTGGCATGTGTTAGGTCCATCATTCCTTCAAGTTGTGAATGATATCTTTGAAAACGGACATCTACCTCCATCTATGTCCCAAGCATATGTCCAAATTCTGTACAAAAAAGGGGACAGGGATGATTTGAAAAACTATAGACCCATATCTCTACTTTGTGTCGATTATAAGATCATATCACGAACATTATCATTGCGATTAAGTAGAGTATTGGACCAAGTAATTGATCCTGACCAAACTTGTGGTATTCCGGGTAGAAGTATTCTAACTAATGCCTTTCTCATAAGGGATGTAATCAGCTTGGTTGAAAAAGACAGCATCCCAGCAGCTATTATTGGACTTGACAATGAAAAGGCATTTGACCGCCTAGAATGGCAGTTTCTGTTTAAATCCCTAGAGCACATAGGTTTAGGAGTACATTTTATTACATGGGTCCGGATTCTGTATACTGGAATTAACAGCAGATATCTTTTAAATAATTGTCTGACTAATTCTGTGATACTAGCACGCGGTGTACGGCAAGGTTGTTCTCTGTCACCCTTGTTATTTGTCATAGCCATGGAATCACTGGGATCAACACTGAGGGAAGACCCTACGTTTAAGGGGATATCCATACATGGTATTGCGAGACCATTAACGGTATCCCAGTATTCAGATGATACTACAGTGTTTGTTGGACATGGCAGCGATTTTGGTAGCTTAGATAAAATATTAAGTGTGTTTCAAAAAGCTTCTGGACTAAAGGTCAATCGAGATAAATCTGTCGGCCTATTTCTTGGTCCTTGGATTAACAGGTGTGATAATATTATGGACATAAAGTGGTCAAATGACTATATCAAAATAATAGGCATTTACTTTAGTCGCAAAAAGGACACGTTAATAAACTGGACACACCGCGTATGTAAACTGAAACAGGTGTTAGCAAGTTGGAAGCGACGCCGTTTGTCTATATTTGGTAGATCATTTGTTCTGAATAATCTGATAATGTCTGGTTTGTGGTATACAGCTTCTGTTGTCCATATGCCAAAACATGTAGAAGATGAGATTAATCAGCTAATGTCTGCCTTTTTGTGGGAAGATAAAGCTAAACTTGTAGCTAATACAGTTTGTATCAATGCAAAATTGAAAGGCGGTTTGGACTTGGTACACATTCAAACAAAATGTGCGTCATTAAAACTTAAATTTCTGCATGATTTGATATATTCCAATTCACCTTGGGCCGTTGTTTCACGAACATTATTGGAAAGGTATATTGGACCTTATTCCACAGAGTGTATATTCCTTTCAAAGACACCACCTCCAAACGTCATGAAGATACCAGATGTCTTCAAGGAGCAACGCCAAGCATTGAACATGTTTACTAAGGTAACGCCATCACCGTTAGAATGGGAAAGTGTGCTAGACCAGAGACTATGGGGAAACGACAATATTCAGATACGAAATAAAGGCCTTTACTTCCCATCATTAGCTAGTAAAGGTGTTCACAGATTGTCCGATTTAATCAACTCAGATACACGTTCGTGGATTTCAGGGCAAACAATATCAGAAAAATATGCGTTAAGGAGTATTGATGCCCATCGTCTGTTAGGACAATTAAAGAAAGCTGTTCCCATCGACTGGTTCACACTACCAAATGCTGTTGACAAGGAGGAAATTTCTCCACCAGTGTTGCATTACGATGGAGAAGAATTCAAATGCCATATGCGTTCTCATGATTGGTATAGTATCTTAATATGTAGACACGCCAAAATTCCCAGAGCAATTGATGCATGGAATAATACCAATTATAAACCCTCTGACTGGAATAATGTGTGGAAGCATTTACACTTGCCATTTATACCACATAGGGCACGTGATGTAGCATGGCGGCTCATTCATCGCAGACTTTGGGTTGGCCATTTATTACAGAAATGTCGAATTACAAATAGTAATCTATGTCCTCTCTGTAAAAACGAGGAAGAGACATGTGTCCACTTGTTCATTAATTGTCTGGAAATTTTTGAATTCTGGAAATTTGTGGAAACAATTGCAGTAAAATTTGATATTCATTCTTTGAATCTAAAAGCAGAAATGATTTTGTTTAGGGATCTTAAATCTATAAAGCGGCATCTAACCAGCCATAAGCATGGGGTCTTAATCTGTCTTATCATGATAGGTATATGGACAGTTTGGAAATACCGATGTGCACAGGTGCTGAATCCTGACAGGTCAACCCATTTAATTTCCCTGACAGCGATTTTTCGTACCCTTTTAATGCATTGCCTTCAAGGCGAATTGCACAGGGCTACGAAAGAAAGGAGTTTGGAGAAATTCAAAGATATGTGGTGCGTGAACAACATAGTTGAAGTTCTGCCAACGAATTTAATAATGTTGCGTCTATGAGCATTTTCTGATAAATACATGTTAAACGGTTCTCTACAATTAATTACATGTAAGATGTATTGTTGTGGTTATTTGTGGATTTTGTAACGTAGAAACTGTTGCTGTATCACATTAAATTGATTTCAAGATACCTAACAGTCTATAACTATGATTAATTTGGAATTAACATACCTGGGCGCTTGGGGCTGCAAGGGTTAAGGCGTGTCCTACAAGTGGCAGGTGGTCAGATACGCAACTTTAATATTCTTTGGTTTTACAATGCGAAAAGTGACTCTATATCCCAATGTAGCTACTATTAGGCCATGTTCCGGGGTAATTTTCGAAAATCCATTTGCTAGTAAATTTAGAATCCCATAAAATATTTACACATTCATTTGAGCCTCTTTATACTAACAATGTTTGTAAACATAGCCAAATACACAATAAGCGCGTTTGTTCCGGGTTAATTCTGGAAAACGATTGTGCAAGTAAAGTGATTTGTTAATTTTCAACTCACATTTACCACACTATGCAATATTACCGTGTCGCTAAACACAGTGCAGATATTCTAGTATTTGCCTTTTTATAAATCATCCTGTGGGCCTTAATTGGTTTGTTCTTAATGCTTATAAGCTTACGCTTGAACGGTGTGTTTATGTTATGACCTTAATTACACTGCTGTCAATATTTATTACTACAGTAGAGTCAGTAGAACAATGGCAGACGCGAGTTTTGGAGGCGGTGTTGCTCTTATGGACAGCAACAAGCTTGTGGCAAATTTGTTTTTCACATATACATTGCCGTCATATGAATACAAAGAAATTTTGAGAGCCTAAATTTCAGTGCTCTAATTCTCAAATAAGTGTCTGATTTCTGAACGTGTGGATTTTTAAAGTTATGCTGTTGCGCTTAATGGCAGGAAGTTTTGATGATGTAATATATGATTTTATAAAATGTCTTATGGAAATGTTTGTTAACCCTTTGAACCCTCGGTTCACACAATATTAATTTCAAACATCGGTACAAGAAAGCTGCTGTGTAATTTGAAACGAATTTGACAGGTATATGTTGTTGTTTACGCAGCAACAGCTCTATGTCGGGTTGGTTTGAAAATACATAGCAGAATTTTTATAAAATTAAAGTATTTTGGTGTGATTGCATTTCGTGTTGAAAGGGTTAAGACATAGCCTAGCTAGATGATGCATAGAATTTTAAAGAAATTATATAATTGAACTGCAAATATTTATTACTTATTTATACATGTGACTGATACGATAATTGTTTTCTATTGAGTTCTTCTTTGTTTAATGTTCTTTTTCAGTCAGTATATTTTTGGGTACGATGGATTTCCACACGATCCTTTGATCGTGCTACCAAAAAAAAAAAAAAAAAAAAAAAAAGTAGTAGTAGTAGTAGTAGTAGTAGTAGTAGTAGTAGTGGTAGTGGTAGTAGTAGTGGTAGTAGTGGTAGTAGTAGTGGTAGTAGTAGTAGTAGTAGTAGTAGTAGTAGTAGTAGTAGTAGTAGTAGTAGTAGTAGTGGTAGTGGTAGTAGTAGTAGTGGTAGTGGTAGTAGTGGTAGTAGTAGTAGTGGTAGTAGTAGTAGTAGTAGTGGTAGTAGTAGTGGTAGTAGTAGTAGTAGTAGTAGTAGTAGTGGTAGTAGTAGTGGTAGTAGTAGTAGTAGTAGTAGTAGTAGTAGTAGTGGTAGTAGTAGCAGTAGTAGTAGTAGTAGTGGTAGTAGTAGTAGTAGTAGTAGTAGTGGTAGTAGTAATAGTAGTAGGTTTTTTTTGCATTAGTTCTATGAACCCTGTCTTTGACGACGCACTGTCACTAGGATCTAGCTCATTCATCATCTGGAATGTAATTTTACCTTTTTCAATTTTTTCGACCCGAGTGGGGTTCGAACCTGGCAATTCTATGGCAACTTTCGCCTAGCAATTAGGAGGCGAATGCTCTACCACCAGACCACCATCCAGGGGCCAAAAATCCTCTTTCACCGGACTGGCTTTCAACCACCCGTCTCACAACCACACGAATTACTTGGAATTTTGATGGTGTACATAGTAGATATCTAACTTTTAAATTTTTCTGAGATCCCTCCTGCTATATCTCTAGGCACTCGCAAGCATGTAGGTTTTTTTTATTATTATTGCCAAGCATTAGTTCTATGAACCCTGTCTTTGACGACGCACTGGCACTAGGATCTAGCTCATTCATCGTAATTTTACCTTTTTTCACCGAACGCAGTAGTAGTGGTAGTAGTAGTAGTAGTAGTAGTAGTAGTAGTAGTAGTAGTAGTAGCAGTAGTAGTAGTAGTAGTGGTGGTAGTAGTAGTAGTAGTAGTAGTAGTAGTAGTAGTAGTAGTAGTAGTAGTAGTAGTAGTAGTAGTGGTATTAGTAGCAGCAGCAGCAGCAGCAGCAGGAGCAGCAGCAGCGGTAGTAGTAGTAGTAGTAGTAGTAGTAGTAGTAGTAGTAGTAGTAGTAGTAGTAGGAGTAGTAGTAGCAGCAGCAGCAGGAGCAGCGGCAGCGGTACTAGTAGTAGTAGTAGTAGTAGTAGTAGTAGTAGCAGTAGCAGTAGTAGTAGTAGTAGTAGTAGTAGTAGTAGTAGTAGTAGTAGTAGTAGTAGCCGCAGCAGCAGCAGTAGTCTATAAAGGACGAACTAGTGATTGGCATGTGGCACTGAGAATCGGACAGTATAGTGCCACATCTCAGACACACACTTGCATCACAGACATGTCTGACTCCGGCATGCCACATTTTGTTAGAGATTTCTGGGTTTTTTTGTCACCATGCAAAAATAACCAAGATAGAACCAAAAGATATCTAAAGAATGATCAAATTTCGGTGAAGTCCATTACATATATTTTTTGGAAACCTACGTCAAAGTTGGGCGCGGTTTTATTGGGTCACCCGTTATATAAATTTATTTATATTTATTTATTTTATTTATAAGATTATATTTCTATTTTTATAATTATTTCAGCAATAATGATAGCGCTAGTGATGGCCAATGGTAATGAATACTTTCCTGGCACTCGCACATCCACGCACCATCACATAGCCCGTAATACTCTACACGTCTTACGGTACCTCATCCGGATAGACGATTGTAGCCACACCGCTTCCATCACGCTTCAAATAGGCTGTATAATTAGCAATAAGTTCACTGGACGCACTTATCAGCTTAATGAGGTGAAGTGCAGCGACTACGTTTGTACCGTGGAAGTTGATGCGCACGGTCACCTTTGTGCCTGTAAGAAATAAATAATGAATGAATCCGACCTGTCATTCAAGTAAATGACGTCATAATGATTTACGTCACACGTAGGCTTACGTTACAATCATAACTGACAGAGTGAAGCTGGCATAGTCCGTCAAGTGTAGGAATTGTGGATCTACTATTTAATAAACATTATGTTGAATATTTCGAAACTAATTTGACTGGGCGCGTTGTTGCCATAGGCAGCAACAACACCCAGATAAATTAGTTTCAAAATATTCAACAGCGTACCTGTATGGTTATCATGAAATTGGGATTCTGACCATTCCGGATTCAAAGTACATAAACCGATCTCAACACGCGCAAAGCGTGGGTGGAGCGTAGGTAGAAATGGGCGCGGCATAGCTAGATATGGATCGTTCTATAGACATTACACAAATACCTACTTGTTACCTCTTAGAACTATTGGAATAGGCCCATGGGCAGAGTAACGTGTGGTGCCGTTGGCCTAACTGAAAACACTTTGCAACGTCTTCACCGGATGTTGTTTGGATCAGAATTAACCAGGCCAATAAACCAGTTTCAATAGAGGAATCCATTTCTAGATACATTTCTAGCTAAGCATTTTGTGCGTGTTGAGATCGATTGTCTGTCTGTCTGTCTGTCTGTCTGTCTGTCTGTCTGGCTGGCTGGCTGGCTGGCTGGCTGGCTGGCTGGCTACCTACGGGCCTGCCTGCCTGTATGCCTGTTTGCCTGTCTGTCTGATGCATATCTCAGGAATGCTATGAGGTATAATCACCAAATTTGGCACATACATTCATATTATGAGTGGCTAGAAAAAACACTTAATGCCTACCAGAATATACATTTTCGTCGACATCTCTGCAATGCAAGGAATTAGAATCACCAAATCAGAAACATACATACATATTGTCAGAACTGGCGGCCATATTGGGTTTCGGATTATCATAAATTTCGATAAGTCTCTTCACCAGACATATTCCAAACACCTATGAAGTGATCCGATAAATGGTAACGGAGATATGATCCAGAAACCAAATTTCAAGATGGCAGCCCGTGGCTGGCGGCCATCTTGGAGTTCGGATCATCGTCAATTTCGAGAGGTTTCTTCTCCAGACCATGGCCAACCACCTTAGAAAGTTTCAAAGTGATCCGATAAGCGGCAACAGAGTTATCATCCGGAAACCAATTTTCAAGATGGTGGCTGGTGGCCATCTTGAATTTCGGATCATTGTCAATTTCGATAGGTTTCTTCTCCACACCTACTCCAACCACACTATGAAGTTTCATAGCGATCCGATCAACGATAACGGAGTTATCATCTGGAAACGAATTTTCAAGATGGCCACCGGTGGCTGGCGGCCATCTTGGACTTCGGATCATCGTCGATTTCGATAGGTTTCTTCCCAAGACCCAGTCCAACCACTCTATGAAGTTTCAAAGCAATCCGATAAACGGTAACAGAGTTATCATCCGGAAACCACTCTGCCGCTAACATGCCCGGATGGACGCCACCATTACATAATACCCTGCCAATTCTTTTTAACGAGGTATAAAAATGGCATTTCTGTTGCTAGAAATTGGAAATTTAATTCTTTGTGATTTATTAACACATTTTACTATGAATTTCTTAACATGTAGCTCTCAGCCATGTGTAAGTGTGTGTGTGTGTGTGTGTGTGTGTGTGTGTGTGTACGTGCGTGAGTGCGTGAGTGCGTGCGTGCGTGCGTGCGTGCGTGCGTGCGCGCGCGTGCGTGCGTGCGTGCGTGCGTGCGTGCGCGTGCGTGCGTGCGTGTTTTGGCGTGATACGACCTCAACCTCAACCTCAACCTCAGCCTTTAATAGTTGCGTAGGGAAAGTGTCGAACCTAAGTCGGTTTGACTTGTGACTCAATCCCATTGTTATTAATTGGCAATAAAATATGTTTAAAACAAAAACCTCAACTGCCTTAAGCTAGACTAACGTCAATGTGCAAATTTATATGTGCAAAATCATGTATATTTTGAAATTAGTCTATCTTAAGTCAGTTGAAATCTTAGCAAGCCAACATATATATATATATATATATATATATATATATATATATATATATATATATATATATATTATTGGTTTTGCGAGAGGAAAGTGCCTCGCGTGTGTCTCCATCACAGGATAATGCTTACAATGCCATAGCGGTGGAAGAGAGAAGATAGGAGAGAGTGAAGCCGTCCTGCATGATATGCAGGGGGGAAAATGGGAAACCCATACAAAACGGTGCCAATGATGACTGCATCTTTACCGTTTGCTTGAGAGGAAATATACGATGGTGCAGTACCGGGCTCCATATGGAGGACTGCCGAGGGAGAAAAACGACCGACCATAACAATGAGGAGGAAGAATGGGGAACCAATACCTCTTTATGCCAAGGATGACTATATCCTTGTCATTTGTTTGAGAGGAAATTTACGACGGTACCACACCGTGGCGCCTTGTTAGAAGGCAATCGGCCGTTTATTTGCTGACACCGTTTACAATGCATAACATTATGTACAATATTGTCTTAAAGCGGAGGTCACATCCGACCTTACGGTACCACTTAGGGCGGTACTGTATTTATTATTAATAACGGTATATATAACTAAGAGTAGTAGTGTCGGTAGTAAAATTATACCACCTCCCTCAACTGGATTTCCATTTAGACAAATGAGCCCCCACCTCCCTCAACTGGATTTAGATTTAGACAAATGAGCCCCACCACCCTCTCAATCCCTGAGGCATAGATTGTTGAGACGGGGGCCCCCACGGATCGCCGAACGGCTGCCAGGGAGGTAGGATCATCCCGACACTACTACTACCAGGGGCTGAACGCCCATTTAGAGACAAGCCTCCACAGTGATATACACCACTGATCGCCATCAACCACAGGGCCGGCCTCTCTCTCTCTCTGTTCTGTGTAGGCTCAGACAAACACGTAGTCTCTGCCAGAGTCGCATCGACATGATGGGACCACCCATAGGGGCTTCCATCTACCTTGACAATGCTCACCTGGGAGGAGGCTAAAGTGATTAGCATGTGAACCATGGAAGACTCTGGCATGTTCACATGTTACGCGGAGAATCTGGTGCTGAGCAGGGATCTCCAGTAGACAACCACGGCATACCCTCTCCACCCCATAGAAGTGGCAGACAGACTCGATCTCTTTACGTGGTTGAAAGCGGTCGTAAATGTTTCTCCGCAAGGGGTCGACCCAAGGATTGTACTGGGGGTCGTCCCGGAAGTGGGCATCCAATCTCATGGCAGTCTCAGCGCCTTGTATCACTGCTGTAGACGCCAGCACGAGCAGTATGATGAGAATCATGGCTATATATGAAGAGTTAAACTGAACAGAGTAAACCCCTCGAGAAATATCTGTGACAGATCGAGCCCTGTCCCATCCGGATCGATAGTGATCTTCATCCCCTCAGGGGCAGGGACTAGCTGCTTCACCCTGCCACCAGCTAAGAAACGTAGCTCTAGGACTATATGAGTCGTTTGCGGGCTAGTGAGTCCGACTCGCTGAAGCAGTTTAACAGCACCCTTGACTTTGGAGACATGTGACGCATCATCTACCCGTAGGGTGCCCTCCTGGAGGTTAACAGCTTCTACTGGTCCATCGGATGGACGACGCAGCAGGAGCTTTCCACCTGTAACCCCGATCCGGTGACCCACCCTCGTCAGGGAGACACCTTCACCTATGTAGGTGAGGAAGGATGATCCCCGATTGTAGAGATTTCGAACTGTCCCATCCTTTTTCACAACAGTGGAGAGGGGAGTAACCGCTATGTCAATGACTGCGGGAGGCCTATATAGGGGCAACCATGTTTGCCAGTCACCCCCAGGTCCAGCGCGGTACCACACTTCATTCTTCTCAAATATGAACTGCAGGTTTTTTGCCATGGTCAATAACAGGCCATCATGGGCCATCGGCGGGGCACCGCTCGAATAGGGTTTGACCAAATGAAAGCTGAGGTCGTTATTTAGGGTGTTGATGTCTACCACCTCTGTATCCGAGAGTTCAATCAATGGCTCGAGGATGTACTTCCTCTCCGGGAAATTAAACCGAAACACGATCTTGTGGCCATCTATGTTGCAACCCAGGCACTCCTTCGACACATCCTTGAGGTCTGTGAGCAGCTCCACCCCATCACCACCAATGGGGTGGAGGGAGAATGCCTTTGAGATTGCTTCGTACTGTAGGGCGAATGATTTGCCATCACTCTCTTCTACCTTGGCAGCATCAACTGCGTACACATCTGCCAGGTCAGCAAGTCCAGTCGAGTGAGCAAATATGGGTTCCATAGCATGCTATAGGAGGGGTTTAAACAAGACATATAACCATGCCGATTGTCCGACTGCTGCTCTCCGGTGGTGAGAACATAATCTCACCCTCTCTAGAGGGGAGACGGGTGGTACAGTACCGTGTAGAATGGGTCCTCTTTTTGGTGCCCCAGCAGGGCACAATATACATACACGCCGATGTGCTACATCAATCTCCCAGGTGCCAACAGCAACCTATTGAAAGCTATTAGTCCTAGCCTGTTCACACCTGTAAATCACCAGTTTGACAGCCCCTCCATTAACATATATGCCAGCACGGATGGGATATCGGATGCCCATTAAAGTTTACATTCTTATTACTCATTGACCAACATGATATCACACCAGGAATATCTGACCTTTGCCGAGATGATGAAGAGCCTGCTACAGGGTTGCCTCTTCATGACCCCTGCACAGATAAAGGCCTTAAACGAACAGATGCTCGCATTGCAATAAGAAGGAGACCGACTACAGTGGGAGAGCTGGTATCAACGGAATACGAGCCTTGCAAGGATGTGAAGGAACAGTGAAGGTTCCCGATACTGGCAGGCCCTCCTGGAGGAGAGTGAGTGGGACAATGTCTTCACATACTATGACGAGTCAGATGTAACGGAGACCGTGGATGATGCAGCGGAGACCGTGGACGAGGATGAGCCAGAGAGTAAGCAGGACGATGAGCCAGATGTCTTCACATATGATGATGAGCCAGGGGTCTTCACAGACAAGGATGAGCCAGATGTCATACAGTGGGAAGAGGAGATGGCGCAGAAGTGTAAGACCAAGAAAGCCATCCAGCGGTGGACCGACTATCTTGGTCAGAAGGTGAAGTTCAAGATGTCATGGCTCAGAAAGTTACTGGCACCCGACATAGTGCTGGATGACCTCTGTCTAAGAGACGTCTGTCTCGAAACCAGCAAGCTGGCACAGTTCATCAGGCTCTCCAAAATGCACCCTTCTATGACTCATGAGCAGATTCTGCAGGTGATGCAGGTTTAATCTCCAGGTATACTATGGCAAAATCAGAGTGGCGGAAGCAACCAGAAATATATCCCTCCCTGACGGCTGATGAGAGCAGTACCATCCATGGCTGGCGTCTCCAGCAGGTAGATACCATCAGACATAATCTCGGCCATGAGGTAGAAAAGTACAGCAGAACATGCAGGCGATATAAGACAGCCTACAACGTCATCACGCATACAACCACTGCTGCAGGTGTGATTGGAGCCAGTGCCGGGGTGGCAGCTGTGGCCACTCTCGCTTACGGGGGTGAGGGCCATCGTCGCCATCCTGCTGGGTGGCCTGACACTAGCCACCACTGTCTTGGCCATGGGCTTGGGGGTGGGGCAGCGGAAGATCACAAGGAGGCTGGAGAAGCATGCTAAGTATGTGGCACTGGCACAGAGTATGCTACAGACTATCGACGAGTCTGTCAGCAAAGCTCTCGAGGATGGCCAGGTCACCGATGAAGAGTACCACCATATATTGAAGGTCCAAGCCCTGTACCGCATGAGAAACCTAAAGTGTGACAGCAATACCTCAAAGGCTCCAGCGGGTGGGTTGATATGGAGGAGTTAAAAAACGAGATGTTACGGCGAGGTCGCCTCGCTGGTCTCTGGAGTCGAGATGACAACAAATAGTGTGCTGCCTGTATGGTAGCTTTAAGAACCAGTATAGATGGCCTTCCAACTGAACCACATGACAGTCATCCGGAGCCAACCACCCCTCCTGGGTACACCGTTGACTGGCCTGAGAGGTCTACTGGATGATATACCAGAGCTAACACCGTTCTCCATCACAGTGGATGGATGGTAAAGAACCAGCTTCTCCGTTCAACCCACAACCGCTGACCAACTGCCCCATCACCATCAAGGATGCGAAGCAAGCTCATACCTGGATGGCTGCTCCAAGCCGCTCATACTGGAATCAGCAGGGGAACTTTGCCATGTGGTGTGCCACGGCAGGATGTGGAGTAAGTTCCACCCTGCTTCACTCCTATTCTGGTACTCCTAAAGCTGTGCTCATCGCCAGCAGTCTCAGATTCCACGTGTACTTCACAGTGTGACGAATCCTCCATGAGCTGGGTTCAAGCCTCCCTAATACAAACGCCTTCGATCCACAGATCAACAGTAATAGCGTTTCAGCAGCCAGCAGACTACAGAGAGGGTTCAGCGCTCACCCAGACTATCGGTGGCATGGTGGTGACAACAGCGGTCTAGGGGTTATGTGCAGTGACCCGAGACGTGACTACTCAGGATTCACACACACCACCTCAGGCCTCACACCAGCAGGGATCGTCCGGATCAACCAGACCCTGGAAGCACAGTGCTACTGCCTCCTTATGGCACAGACCCAGCTCTGCAGCATTCCATAGATGGTTTCAGCGGAGCAGAGGTCCAGGCCATGTTCATCAGTCTCATTGAGGATATGATCATCGTGGCAGACCCCAGTAGTCTTATTGCTAAGTTCCAGCAGGGGTTGCTGAAGGCCCATCGCAAACTTGACTTTGCTATTTCGCCACACCTATGGTTACCAAATTAGTTATAAGACTATCCTGACTCTCTACAGTAGCAGTGGGGGACCACGGTGAGACACTGAACCAGCTTGGCATGCCCTACAGCCCCTATACCCGCTGCCAACATGCACATCCAAGGGCTTGTTGGTTCCACAGTACATCCTTTTTCCAGCTTGTAGTATCGCAGAGCCTTGTTCAGCTCTGAGTCCAGTGAAGCCATGGTGGTCTACAACTGCTGGAACACATCTGACAGATTCTCCCGATCCTTGTAGAAACATTTAGCTTGCAGGAGCTGCTGGACGATACTCCCGCCCGTGATAAGGTATTCGAGGAAGCAGATCTGTCCCTTGCCAAATCCTAGATAGAGCTTCACAGCTGTCAGCTCCTCTGTCAGCTCAGCACCGGTGAGCTGAGCGAGCTCATCTGGGGTCTTCTTCTTGTAGTCCTTCAGCTCCCTCTGGAAGACATCATAGTACTTCTCGCATAGCGTGAGCCCGGACATATTTAAGATGTCTCAATAGAGAGATGAATATTCCTGAGTACCAACCTGGCCACCTGGCAGACACAAACTGGGAAGATCTTATTAGCTCTCTCGACAGGGGATGCGGATGTTTAGCCGCGTTGTATACTCAGTGCTAAAACAATCAGGTCAACGGTACAGATCGTGAAGCAACTCCCCGAGGGCCAGGCGAATCTTCAGAAGGTGGACCAAGACACAGAAGTTACTGACCAAGCAAAACCACTGGCAGTCCATGTCGCCAGTAACGTGGTGGCGAATGTGGCTGTGGTGAAGCGGACAGGGGGAAATGAGATTCTTCCTGCCGCCACTGTGACTGCCCTCGCTACAGTGGTGAGTGGGGTGGCTGGGCACTGTCTCAGAATAACTCACCCCATCCCAAAGATCGCCCTCAGTTGTGCCTCCCACACTGTTGCCGCCAAGATCATGGGTGAATGTGTTACACTAATGGAGGCCGTGGTTCTAGAGCTAGCAACGAGTGCAATGGCTGAGATCATCCTCGCCTACGTTTAACTCCTCTGAATAGTGAGAGATGGATCACGAGACCCCTGCAGCATATGAGGCATGGCGTGCCAGAGGGTGGTGTGCAGCCCATAGTCGAGCACGCGGACTGAGGATCGCCAATGCCGGGGAATGGTAGACCGCCCACAAGGCATGCCCCTGCGGAGAGGCCCAGTACCCTGAGCACTGCTACCTTTTCCCTTGGCTGACTGCATGGTCCTCCTATGCCTAACCATTTCACTGGGGGTATGACTAGTAGGTTTAAGCCGTCTTTATATATATATATATATATATATATATATATATATATATATATATATATATATATATATATACACCTGTGCAAAAGTTAAGCACCAGCAAAAACAATAGAACGTAGAAACATGATGGTACAACTAGGCTGCCATACTTTTTGTCCCCGCGTTAGCTGACATAATTCCAAGTACGAAATGCACATGCATGCATGACTTCACGCCGCTTGATGTCCGTGCGTGGCGGGAAACAGCACACGTGTTCAGTTATGTAAAAGTCCAGTTTGAGGTGTAGAACATTACATACAGATTTAGGCGACAAGATTAGGAATTTTGTGTTCATGACCGTGGTTTATTTGTACAGAGAGAATTAGCTCTTGATTGTGAACCGCTATGGCAAGACGAAGGTTAAGTGATCGTGTGAAATGGCAAATCATAGGCATGCATACCACTGGTATGTCATGCAGAGAGATTGGCAGACAGCTGAACATTAACCATACTGTAATCAGTCGTTTGATTGCAAAACATGGGCAAACTAACGAGGTGAAGGACAGGCCTAGATCTGGAAGACCGAAGAAGACTACTGCCCGTGATGATCGAGCCCTAGTACGCCTTGTTAGGAGATCTCCATTCACCAACAGCAGAGTGCTCAGCCAGCAATGGGAAACGCGCAATAGAGTGTCAATGTCTACCGTCAAAAGGAGACTGTATGCTGCTGGCATGAAAGCTAGGAGACCTGTCAGACGTCCTCTCCTCACTGCACACCACAAAGAGGAGCGTCTGAGGTGGTGCAACGAAAGAAGACACTGGAACATGAGATCCTGGAGACGGGTACACTGGTCCGATGAAAGTCGGTTCCTGCTTCATGCCACAGATGGTCGAACTCGTGTATGGAGGTCCAGACGCACGGCGTACGACCAACGTAACATCATGGAAGAAGTTCCATTTGGTGGAGGTTCCGTTATGATATGGGGGTGCATCTCATTTGATTGTAAGCTGGATCTGTTGACTGTACCTGGAACACTAAATGGACAAAGATATCAAGATTCCATACTGGATAGAGTTGTGGTCCCTCATTTTGTAAATCATGCACCTGGAACCCACCCTATATTCATGGATGGCAACGCCCGACCACATCGTGCTAGAGCTGTGCATGAATACCTCCGCCAGAATGCCATCGAAACCCTACCATGGCCAGCAAGGAGCCCTCACATGAACCCTATTGAGCATATCTGGGACATTTTGGGAAACATGGTGAGAAGGAGGGATCCTCCTGTGCAGAACCTACAGGAATTAACAGACGCACTCCATCTTGAATGGCAACGAATACCACAATGGCGTATCAGTCGGTTGGTGACCAGCATGAGACGTCGTGTCCAGGCCGTCATCCAGGCACAAGGTGGATATACCCGGTATTAATAATGACAGTCTCAAACTCGTGCACAGATGTTAAACTTCGTTTTCAGACACCATTAATGACAATCTAGCCACCTGTGTCAACTGTAGGGCAATAGTTGTCAGTTGTGTCAACGTAACCATATTCAGGCCTCGTTTTCAAGTTCAAACAAAAACATACAGTGTTTCCCCACCATCATAATCAGCATTCCTCTAGTTGCATTATTACCTCTTGATGGATGAGTACATAAATGTTTATGCTATTGCTTTCTTCATAGCACATGAATTTACCCTCGCATGTGCGTAAAAATAGGGTGGTGCTTAACTTTTGCACAGGTGTATATATATATATATGACTCTGTCACTCACAGACCAAGAAAGCAAAGAGCTAGGCGATCTTGCTCACTTGGGCGAGGCACGCCTCGGTTCAGAGGACACTGTTGCCCCTATCTCCTTCCTAGACCTCAATGAGAAGGGAGACCCACGGGAGATCCGAGGTACCATCCCAGCCCAAGATCCCATCGGGAACACTGATACGGTAGGACAATCGGCCATTAACAAGGCCAAGACTGTATACAAGGGGATGGGCATCAAGGAGAGGGCGACGATGCGAGGTATGCTCAGAGTCGATGAGGCTGGAGCCATCAAGGTTATGGCTGAGTCCTTTGCACAGGACCTGGTTAAGGATCTCCTAAAACCACAGAACTCATTCATCCAGGAAGGAGAGAAACTCAAGATAGGCACCCTCAGCCTGAGCAGTATCACTGTCGATGGCCAAACAGGTGCTACTGCCAAGCCTCCGGCTACCAGAGGTGAAGGGGACAGGGTTCTTTAATTTGCTATTTAAGACCACAGGATAGTCATGGCTTCCCATGCATGTATCATACAGGCCGTCTACGCTATCTTCTCAGCTGCTGCTGGGACTTCATGCTTGACGCCTCCATCGCATCCTTCGTATCCGCCGGAGGTGCAGGATTCCCCGCTCTGCAGGTGAAAGAGGTGGTGCAGGATGTACTGCCGTTTAGTCTCCCAGATATAGTCGAGGCTACCGCCGACCAAGTACTAACCATCCTCCACACGCATGTCTGTACCATTCGACAGTAGCTCAGCCGATGCTGGCCAGGTGGTGCTGATCATTGCCACATCAGGACACGGGGAACATATCTAGCTGCGGGCTCTCCTGGCCAAACATCTACACTCTCAATACATTCTTCTAGTGTCTGACTCCGCCGTTGAGGTGGTTGACAGTAATTATCAATGGTACAATGGCCCAATCACCAAGATGCAGAACCTGCAAGCACTGATGGAGAAGCTGCTGGCAGCCTGACTGACAGAACCACTAGTTCTAGTTATCGATGACCCTGCAATGGACCAGAAGACAGTCACCTACCTCAGCAACATCACCAGGCGCATCCGGCACACAAAGATAACTGTCTTTATCCTCTTTCAGAAGTACAACCGCGAGATCTCACCAGACATCCACCACAAAGGCCCGGCTGCTATACTTCAGCTTCAATTATGAATGTGCCCTGCTCGAGACCATATACGACAACCTAACCCTCAAGGAGACCAAAGGGGACTTTATCGCAGGTGTACAAAGGGCAGCTGATCTGTACCACTTCATCTTGAGCAACAAGGAGACAGGTGAGCTGTCACACTTCAAGCCATCTCTGGAAAAGGCACAGACCTTCACCTACAAACTTAATCCAGCCAGGAAACTAGCCTGCTCTATGCGACATCACTGACAGACTGTCGTAGCTGCCGCAACTTTTTTTTTCATTCATCAGAAGGCTGAGGAACATCGTCTGCGGTCTCTGCTATTTCGTCAGATGCGTGAGGACCCTCGTCAGAAGCTTGAGGAACTTCATCAGAAGCTTGAGGAACTTCGTCAGTTTCGTCAGAAGCCTGTCGCTTAAACTCTACCCACTGAGGGTCAGAGTCTATGGCTCTCTTCGTCTGGAACTTCTCATGGAAGATCTACTTTGTCCATGCGCGATGAGCATCTGATTTGTGAGCGGATTTGATGAGGTAGTCGTGGTAGTTATCTGGGAATTTAAGAAATGCTGGCAGATTACTGGCCAATCTCCTATGCCCTTCTTCGTTGAAGATGTGCTCAACAGCCTCCTTGCAGCCAACAGTGAACCCCTCCTGAGTACATTCTGCTTGACTGGTGTCATGGCTCTCCACTACAGCGGCACTGACCTCCTCACTGAAGTAGTTATTTGCTCCAGACTGGAGACTATCCAGCATATCTCGCTCTTCCTGGCTATGGAGGATAAATACGGCAGCCCACTTCCCGACTGTTAGTAGATCTTTGGGATCGACCCTCAATCTTTGAAGAGCTAGAATAACAGGACTGTTGGTTTGGGCCACAGGAGGTAGGTCGAGTGTCCTGCCCTGGGTGCTGTCAAACTTCCGGTAGAGTATCCGAGTCAGGAGTTCTTTTGTACTACGAGCTGGCGCTCCTTCCTCTATGGCGGCCAGTATCTCCGCATCAGACGGAGGTGTGACCTTGGCTCGCCCATGGATAATGTTGATGTCACAAAGCAGTCCTCGGACCCTGTCACAGTGGGATAGTGCACGCTGTGGCTGTCATGCTGACTGTCGTGCCGACTTGTCCTGCTGCCTATAGACAATCTGCTGGAGAACTTTACCAAACATGGCAGCCGTTTAGCCCCTCTATATATCCAGACCTTAAACATGCTGCAGTATGTGCAACATCCAGATGGGGCCATTGAACCCGCAACAACGCACTGCACTGATCCTCGGAAGGACTGCCAGACGGTCACTCGACCCAGTATATATGAGAACCCGTTGTCCTCTGCTGGGAAGTACATTGACTTTGCAATCTCGGCACAGATCCACAAGATCAAGAGCATGAGCTTCAGAGCACAATAGAACATACGGTAGAGCTCCCGCAGGTTCTGAACAGGTGGGAGATCATGCAAAGCAACTGCACCGTGGACACCACCTATGTGAATGATGAGTACCGAGTCCTAGGTCTACTGGCTCGTGGCCCAACCTTCTATGCGAAGGGAAAGGGGTACTACACTGTGGGGTGCAATGAGGGGTTCATGGAATTCGAACTAGGGGCCGGTGTCGAGAAGCCCGTGGCAGTTCCACTCTTAACCCTCCTCAAGAACACACACGTGAATCCGGCTGCCATGCAGGATAGGCTGTTCCTCTGGGTGTACATTGACCAGCTCGCAGATGTGACGATGAATGCTCCAAGACTTCATGTCTGGCATGACGAGAATGACCAGGAGCTGAAGCAAACGGGTTCCAAACAGCGGATCATGCATGTGGAGCGAGAACACCAGCAGGTCAGAGCCACAGCTAACCAACGGGTAGAGCTGACATTGCATCATGGTGCATCGGACTGTGTCACTGTTGCGGAGTAGCCATCCAGCAGGTGGATAAGCTAGATGACTTCAAGCTTGTCGTTGCTGGGACCACTGTTCTTGGTGAGGTATGCAAGCTGGCTGATTGCCAACTCTACAGACAGAAAACTAAGTCATATGCACCTCTGCGCCTAACCAGTGGAAGCGACGACCTCGAGTCGGCACTCGAGGGCCGTCACCACCTCG
This sequence comes from Chaetoderma sp. LZ-2023a, assembly GCA_034401795.1. Lineage (NCBI taxonomy): Eukaryota > Metazoa > Mollusca > Caudofoveata > Chaetodermatida > Chaetodermatidae > Chaetoderma > Chaetoderma sp. LZ-2023a. The sequence goes on along the minus strand of CM067371.1, from coordinate 84,386,013 downwards.
TGGGCAGGGACATCCCACCTACTCAGGGCAACTGGCTCAGCTTCAACATCGGAACCCTCATAGCTGGGACTCACTCATTAGGTGTGACGGTACTTTACTTTGGCTATGCTAAGGTATGCGTGTCAAACACATCAGGTATTCAGCTTGAGTGTGTGTAGAGCACGACTCCTGTCATCACCGCTGTAGCTGCCACCACTACTATAAGCTCGGCTGTCTTCTGACCTGTCGATGCTTCATAGTCGAGCGTTGGCTCAGATATCTTTACAGCCTCGTAGTACTCATCGAGACTCTCATCTGCCTCTTTGAGGCTCTGGTTGGCCTGAGATTAGAGTTGTCGTCGGCGTACCTCCCTCTGGCTCATATGCTCGAGTGCTTTGCTGTACTCAAACTTCTCCTTAGACAGCTTCTCCATCACCTGGTTATGACACTCATGCTCGACCTCTGCCTCCTTCTTGTCAGCGAAGCTGAGTCCCCAGTTCGCTAAGGCAAACATGCCCGCATTCAAGATTGCGGAGGCCATGCTATAGACTACAGTTTAAAGCTACTATATAACTGCCCCAGCGACGGATCCCCAGAGCGATGTATGAACCAGAGGATGATCCAGTCGAGGATATAGATGACGAGGACCATGAGGAAGACCATGATGGGGAGGATGATTATGATGCAGACGACTACGATGTAGTGGAGACCGCAGGTGAGTATGATGATGTAGAGCCTGAATCCTGCAAGCTAGTACACAGAGCGAAAGGAATCTATCGCACTTACGTAAAAGGTTCTATCAGTCCGCTAGTAGCAGTTGGGACTCTGATCGCTCTGTTCACAATGAAGGCTGGCGAGACGGTCCGCAAGATCACCAACAATGCTCTCCATGGGGTGGAGAAGATTTCTGAAGCCATACCAGCCATCGCCTCAGGAGTAGGTACGTTCTTTGGAGTCGCAGGCCCTTGGCTACCATACGTTGCCATAGTGCTTGCGGCCATCTGGGCCACCGAACATTTAAGCCATACTATATAAGGATGGCGTCTCTGTATGACCTAGTCAAGTCCCTTAACTTCCGAGTGTTGGTCGATAAACTACTGTTCAGTGGGGATCCAGCAGAGATTAGACACCAGTGTATGGAGGTGTTTGAGGAGGTCTTCAGTGATGGTCGAATGAATGATGGCCATCTCTTCATCTGTTTAGAGTTCACCCAGGCTGTGCGTGACAGGACGGGATTGGACGTCAGTGATGATATCCGGGAGTTTATCAACCGTCTTTCTTGAGGAACTCTACTATCTGCCTGGTGGATATTACCGTGAGCCCCCTTAACTACTCGAGGCTGTACGTCGCAAGGAGCACAACTTCACATTGGAGACAGTTAGCCAGTGGCTCAGCTGCCAGGCGATGTGGTAGATATACAGACCTTGTCCATGGCACATCAGGCATGCCCATTTCAAGGAAACTGTCCTGAACAGAGTTCACCAGGCAGATGTTCTATTTCTTCGACAGGACTCGGTTGGTCATAAGACCTACAAATATGCCCTGACCATCGTCGATGTCGCCAGGAGGTATAAGGCAGCAGTACCGCTCAAAGACAAGTCAGCTGGCCAGGTGGCCCAGGCATTCCAGGGTGTCGACGAGGCTTTGGAAAATCTCCTCCAGTGGCCGGAATTGTTGGAGGTGGATGAGGATAGGGAGTTCAGAGGAGAGACTGCAGCCCTAATGCGGAAACACGTTGTGGCAGTTAGGCAAGGCGAGGTAGGGCATCACCGTGCCCTGGCTATCGCTGAGCAGTGAAATCGGACACTGGCAGAGAGACTATTCCCACACCAATACGCCAAAGAAATGGCCGCGCCGAGTGAACATTCTAGAGTATGGGTGAGAGGGCTGCCTACTGAGGTGGAGAGATCCAATGCCAAGGTCACAAGGCTAATCGGGAAGAAGCTGGTAGAGGCTATTAGACACTCTGCTGGTCACAGCTCTAGAGGAGCGAACAAGGGAGAGGAGTGCCTACCACATGATGCTCTGGTTCGGTACCTGTATGAGCCTGGTGATCTGGAAGGTGGTCGATGGCGTGCAACAGATACTAACTGGTCGATAGATGTTCACAGGCTTGACAAGTATGTGGAGGTGGAGGGGCAACCTAGCATGCTAGCACAGAGTGCCTAGACGACCTTTGTCATAGAAGAACTTCAGCTAGTCCCTGAAGACACACAGCTACCACCTGCTAGGGTGCTAACATGATACTCGATGGGCTCGGTATGGACCCGATCTGGTAGCACATGGCGCTTATCATAGTAAGCGGAGAGTCTGAGTTTTTCCTGCACATTCGTCACCATACCCTGGTTGTGCATGCGTAGGCCTCAGTTTTTAGCTCTGTCCACCCCGCCATGTAGGGCACTGTAGAACCTCTGCCAAGAGACCTCATTCTGCCGCTTTGACATTCCTTTAGCTGAGCACTTACTTGCAGCTGTGCTCTCCATGTAGTAGCATTTGGAGCAGAGAGCGATGCCACAAGAGCCTTCGAACTCGAGCTTGAACAGTCCCAGAGTCTGTCCAGACCATTTGTCCCAAGCTACCCAGTCCCGCTTATGAGCCTGGTACTCTGCTCGCATCTCAGGGCGAATGACGTCGTCGAGGTTGGAGGCTGCTATATCGATATACGCGGAGTCAGTGTCCATCTGCAGGTACTCAAAACTGTCACGAGCTACGTAGCGATCGAGGAAGTCATAGTAGAACTCCAGCATTTACAGCTTTGTGAGCTCCTAAACGGCTATCCCCACCTGGAAGGGCCTTCGAATTGTGATTCTCGACTTGTGACTCTGGAGCTCGTATGACTGACCGATCTCCTCGAGATCTTCGAATCATGCACTACGCAGGGCCTTGTCTACCATGCGTTCATCCTTCGTTGTTGCTATGACGTTCTAGGGCCTCGATGAGCTTCCCGTAGGCACTGTTGCCGAGGAGTTTGAACAGATCTGCCAAGAGCGCTTTGCTCTTATCTACATCGCCCGAGCAGCGGGCCTCCATAACATTCTCCACGAACCACTCGAATGGGCGCTTGGCCTCATAGTCTATGGTGCGGTATACAGCAGTGATATCCATGCCATGGGTTATATACCACTTGAGGGTCGGGGGGTACAGCAGCCGCTTCTTGCCAAAGATGGCACCGACCAGCTTCTGGGTCGTGGGACGCTTCCTCCATGTTCGCCCTAGATATGCCAGCATCTCAGATGAGATGAAACAGTTGGGCATATGAGGACCATGCAATCGGCCAAGGGAATAGGTAGCAGTGCTCAGGGTACTGGCCTTCTCTGCAGGGGCACGCCTTGTGGGCGGTTCACCATTCCCGGGCATTGGCGATCCTCAGTCAGTGTGTGTGACTATGGACTACACACTGCCCTCCGACACGCCATGCCACATATGCTGCAGGGGGTCTTGTGATCCATCTCTCACTATTCAGAGGGGTTTAACGTAGGCGACGATGATCTCTGCCATTGCACTCGTTGCTAGCGCTAGAACCGCAGCCTCCATTAGTGTAACATGTTCACCCATGATCTTGGTGGCAACATTGCCGGAGGCACCACTAAGGGCGATCTTTGGGATGGCGTGAGTTATTCCGAGACAGTGCCCGGCCACCCCACTCACCACTGTCGCGAGCCCAGCCACAGTGGCGGTAGGAAGAACCTCATTTCCCCCTGTCATCTTCACCACGGCCACATTCGCCACCACGTTACTGGCGACATGGACTTCCAGATGTTTTGCTTTGGTCAGTAACTTCTGTATCTTGGTCCGCAGCAGGTTCTCCACCTTCTGAAGACTCGCCTGGCTCTCGGGCAGTTGCTTCACGATCTGTACCGTTGACGCCATTGTTTAAGCACTGAGTATACAATGCAGTTAAACCTCTGCATCCCCTGTCGAGGGAGCTAAGAAGATCTTCCCAGTCTGCATCTGCCAGGTGGCTGGGTTGGTACTCAGGAATATTCATCTCTCTATTGAGACATCTTAAACATTTCTGGGCTCACGCTATGCGAGAAGTACTATGAGGTCTTCCGGAGGGAGTTGAAGGACTACAAGAAGAAGACCCCAGATGAGCTCACTCAGCTCTCTGGTGCTGAGCTGACAGAGGAGCTGACAGCTGTGAAGCGCTATCTAGGATTTGGGAAGGGACAGATCTGCTTCCTCGAATAACTTATCATGGGTGGGAGTATCGTCGAGCAGCTCCTGTGAGCTAAAGATTTCTACAAGGAGCGGGAGTATCTGTCAGATGTGCTCCAGCAGTTGCAGATCGCCATGGCCTCACCGGACTCAGAGCTGAACAAGGCTCTGCGATACTACAAGCTGGAAAAAGGATGTGCTGCCGAACCCTACAGCCCATGGATGTGCATGTTGGCAGCGGGTATAGGGGCTGTAGGGCATGCCAAGCTGGTTGAGTGTCTCACCGTGGTCTCCACTGCTACTGTAGAGAGTCATGATAGTCTTATAGCTGATGTGCTAGCGGCAGAGTAAGCTGATCCTGAGCGCCATGATAGCTAGGCCTGACACCACACGTAAAGCTACCACAGGAAGCGGTGTTGTGTCGACTGGCTGCAGTGTCGGGTCGCCTGGAGCTGCCATGTCGACTGGCTGCAGTGTCGGGGTCGGAATGACTGTATGGCTCATACTACGCATAGGTGCGTTGATGGCAGTGTTGAAGCCGAAGTGGACACCGGGGGAATGCCCCTCAACTATCATGTTGTTATAGCCCCTGACTTGGAGGTCCTCGATGTTCACGATCATGTTGCTCGGAATCAACCATAGGTGTGGTGAAATAGCAAAGTCAAGTTTGCAACGGGGCTTCTGCAACCCCTGCTCGAACTTAGCAATAAGACTACTAAGGCCGCAAGCCAGTGATGTGCATATTTTGCACCAGCGCTCAGGGTCAGAGTCTGGATCGAACGAGAATGTCGCTGTCTTCCGATGGCCTAATCGTCGGGGGGCTCGATAGGGGAATCCTGAGTAGTCACGTCTCAGGTCACCGTACATAATCCCTAGACCGCTGTTGTCACCACAATGCCAGCGATAGTCTGGGTGAGCGCTGAACTCTCTGTAGTCTGCTGGCCGCTGAGACGTTATGACTGTTGAGCTGTGGCTCGAAGGCGTTTGTATCACGGAGGCTTGCACCCAGCTCATGGAGGATTCGTCGCACCATGAAGTACATTTGGAATCTGAGACAGCTGGCGATGAGCACGGCTTTAGGCGTACCAGAATAGGAGCGAAGCAAGGTGGAACTTACTCCACATCCTGCCGTGGCACACCACATGGCAAAGTTCAGCTGCTGATTCCAGTATGAGAGGCCTGGAGCAGCCTCCAAGTATGAGGTTGCTTCGCATCCTTGATAGTGATGGGGCAGTGATGGGGTGGTTGGTCAGCGGATGTGGGTTGATGGAGAAGCTGGTTCGGGACCGTCCATCCACTGTGATGGAGAATGGTGTTAGCTCTGGTATATCATCCAGTAGGCCTCTCAGGCCAGTCAAGGGTGTACCCACGAGGGGCCATTGGCTCTGGATGACTGTCATGCGGTTCAGTTGGAAGGACATCTATACTGGTGTTCTTAAAGCTACCGCAGCACACTATTTGTAGTCGTCTCGACTCCAGAGACCAGCGAGGCGACCTCGCCGTAACATCTCGTTTTTTAACTCCTCCATATCAACCAGCCCGCTGGAGCCTTTGAGGTATTGCTGTCGCACTTTAGGTTTCTCCGTGTGGTACAGGGCTTGGACCTTCAATATATGGCGGTACTCTTCATTGGTGATCTGGCCATCCGCGAGAGCTTTGCTGACAGACTCATCGATGGTCCATGGCATACGCTGTGCCAGTGCCACGTACTTAGCATGCTTCTCCAGCCTCCTTGTGATCTGCCGCTGCTCCTCCCCAAGCCCGTGGCCATGACAGTGGCGGCTAGTGCCACGCCACCCAGCGGGATGGCGATGATGGGCCCCACCCCTGTAGCGAGAGTGGCCACAGCTGCCACCCCAGTACTGGCTCCAATCACACCCACAGCATTGGTTGTATGCGTGAGGACGTTCTAGGCTGTCTTATATCGCCTGCACGTTCTGCTGTACTTTTCTGCCTCATGGACGAGATTCTGTCTGATGGTATCTATCTGCTGGAGTCACCAACCGTGTACTGTACCCCCCTCGTCAGCCGTCAGGGAGGGGTATATTTCTAGTTGCTTCCGATTTTGCCATAGTATACCTGGAGATTAAACCTGCATCACCTGCAGAATCTGCTCATGAGTCATAGAAGGGTTCATTTTGGAGAGCCTGGCAAACCGTTCCAGCTTGCTGGTTTCGAGACAGACGTCTCTTAGACAGAGGTCAGCCAGCACTATGTCGGGTGCCAGTAGCTTTCTGAGACATGACATCTGGAACTTCACCTTATCACCAAGATAGTAGGTCCGCCACTGGATGGTTTTCTTGGTCTTACACTTCTGTGCCATCTCCTCTTTCCACTGTATGACATCTAGCTCACCCTAGTCTGAGAAGCCACCCGGCTCATCCTCATCCTCGTCTGTGAAGACATCTAGCTCATCGTCGTCTGTCAAGACTCCTGCGTCCCGCTTACTCTCCTCCAGGAGGGCCTGCCAGTATCAGAAATTTTCAGAAATTTTCACTGTTCCTTCGCCTCCATGCAAGGTTTGCGTTCTGTTGATACCAGTTCTCCCACTGTAGTCGCTCTCCTTCTTGTTGCATCTGTTCGTTTAAGGCCTTTATCTGTGCAGAGGTCATGAAGGGGCGAACCGCTTTCCTCATCATCTCAACCAAGGTCAGATAATGCTGGTATGATATCATGTCAGGTCAATGAGTAATAAGAGTGTAAACTCTAAATGGGCATCCGATATCCCATCCATGCTGGCATATATGTTAATGGAGGGGCTGTCAAACAGGTGATTTACAGGTGTGAACAGGCTAGGACTGATAGCTTTCCATAGGTTGCTGTTGGCACCTGGAAGATACTCTATCATGTCCCGGCTGACTTCTACTAGTGAGCTGCTGTGTGCACTGCCCGGCGGTTGATGTAGCACGTCGGCGTGTATGTATGTTGTGGCCCGCTGGGCCACCTCGAAGAGGAGCGATTCTACATGGTACTGTACCACCTGTCGCCCCTCTAGAGAGGTTGAGATTACATTCTCACCACTGGAGAGCAACAGTCGGCATGGTTATATATACTGTTTAAACCCCTTCTATAGCGTGCTATAGAACCCATATTTGCTCACTCGACTGATCTTGCTGACCTGCCAGATGTGTACGCAGTTGATGCTGCCAAGGTGGAAGAGAACGATGGCAAGTCATTCACCCTACAGTACGAAGCACGCTGAAAGGCATTCTCCCTCCACCCCCATTGGTGGTGATGGGGTGGAGCTGCTCACAGACCTCAAGGATGTGACGGAGGAGTGCCTGGGTCGCAACATAGATGGCCACAAGATCGTGTTTCGGTACGATGTTCCGAAGAGGAGGTACATCCTCGAGCCGTTGCTTGAGCTCTCGGATACAGAGGTGGCAGACATCAACACCCAAATAACGACCTCAGCTTTCATCTGGTCAAACCCTATTCGAGCGGTGCCCCGCTGATGGCCCATGATGGCCTGCTATTGACCCTGCCAAAAAACCTGCAGTTCATATTTGAGAAGAATGAAGTGTGGTACCGCGCTGGACCTGGGGGTGACTGGCAAACATGGTTGCCCCTATATAGGCCTCCCGCAGTCATTGACATAGAGGTTACTCCCCTCTCCACTGTTGTGAAAAAGGATGGGACAGTTCGAAAGCTCTACAATCGGGGATCATCCTTCCTCACCTACATAGGTGAAGGTGTCTCCCTGACGAGGGTGGGTCACCGGATCGGGGTTACAGGTGGAAAGCTCCTGCTGCGTAGTCCATTCGAAGGACCAGAAGAAGCTGTTAACCTCCAGGAGGGCGCCCTATGGGTAGATGGTGTGTCACATGTCTCCAAATCCAAGGATGCTGTTAAACTGCTTCAGCGATTCTGACTCACTAGCACGCAAACGACTCATTTAGTCCTAGAGCTACGTTTCTTAGCTGGCGGCAGAGTGAAGCAGCTAGCCCTGCCCCTGAGGGGATGAAGATCACTATCGATCCGGATGGAACAGGGCTCGATCTGGCACAGATATTTCTCGAGGGGTTCACTCTGTTCAGTTTAACTCTTCATATATAGCCATGATTCTTATCACACTGCACATGCTGGCGTCTACAGCAGTGGCACAGGGCGCTGAGACTGCCATGATATTGGATGCCAAGTGGGCCCACTTCCGCGATGACCCCAAGTACAATCCTTGGGTCGACCCCTTGCATCGAAACATTTGCGACCGCTTTCACCCACGTGAAGAGATCAAGTCTGCTTGCCACTTCTATGGGGTGGAGAGGGTAGGCCGTGGTTGTCTGCTGGAGAGCCCTGCTCAGCACCAGATTCTCTGCGTAACATGTGAACATGTCAGAGTGTGCCATTATTCAAATGCTAATCACTTTAGCCTCCTCCCAGGTGAGCGTTGTCAAGGTAGATCGAAGCCCTTTGGGGGTGGGGGTGGGTCCCATCATGCCGATGCGACTCTGGCAGAGACTACGTGTTTGTCTGAGCCTACACAGTATAGAGAGAGGCCGGCCCTGTGGTTGATGGCGATCAGTGGTGTATATCACTGTGGAGGCTTATCTCTAAATGGGCGTTCAGCCCCTCCTCATTTGTGTAAATGGAAATCCAGTTGAGGGAGGTGGTATCCGTTTGACTCCGACACTCCTAACGCGTAGCACGCATGCGCATGCGTCAGATCCACGTGTAGGTATTGTGAGAGAGTGTATGCTTATATTGTACCAAGAAATCACTTTATTCTCGGCGTTCTTGGCACCACTTAGGACCGGAATGAAACGAGAATTTCAAAACTGTTTACCATTTTAAAATCGGACCAGAAATAGCCGAGTTATCCACACATGGTAATAGCGAGATTTGAACCTGTGATTTAAGTTTGCTAATAAACACAAAACAAGATCTCACGCCTTAACTACCTCGGCCATGTATGCATTAGTAACTATAGCTGATAAGTTATGTGTTCTCATTGCTGTATTGCTACGCTTATCAGTCCCTCTAGATCTTGACGTCACTTCGAGATAACGTATATATTATAGACTGTAATTTTGTGGTGGTAGCAAGTCGACAGTTTTGACCGTGCAGAGATAGAGAGAGAGAGAGAGAGAGAGAGAGAGAGAGAGAGAGAGAGAGCGAGAGAGAGAGAGAGAGAGAAAGAGAGAGAGGCGAGAGAGGGCCGGCGATAATAAGTGGGGGGTTCTCCCGAAGAGGTGGCGCGGGAGTTTTATAGCTTTTTTCAATGGAGGTGGTATTTTTCTACTACCGGCTATACTACTCATGGGTTAATTTACTGTTCACCCATTGTGATTAGAAGGACTTGCCATTCAGTCTAACTATACATACATACTCAGTCATGTGCTAACTCAGCCATAGGAGTTAACACTTAAACATTTGAATCCTGAAATGCGAGAATCTTAATTCAGGTATTGAACAAGCTGATGAATATTTTGAAACAAATTTGACTGGAAACCTTTGCCTACAGCTGTATTTTGAATGCAATTTGACTGGAACCTGTTGCTGTCATAGGCACAGCAGCAGCTATCAATCAAATTGCTTTCCAGATATTCGACATTATACCTGATAATTATTTTGACCGGCACGTGTTGTTTCCATGGACACAATAGCGATCAGTGAAATTACTTTCGAAATAGTCAACAGAAATCTGAAATTTATATTTTCTAATGGTTACCCCTTAATGGTGAAATAAGTATTCTTTTTTTCATGGAAAAGTTCCATTTGCAGACAAAGAGACTATTTTTGAAAATTTCGCACTGCAATGACTAGTTCGATAAGCGAACCAGTCATTCCAGTGGTAAAGTTTCAAAAATATTATTTTCTAGGTCTGAAAATTGACATTCTTTAAGATCAATACAGAAGCCGGGTTTGGTCAGTTTGGCCATTCCTGGGTTAATAATAATAGGCTATTCTATTATTCATATTCTATAGTACATGTAATGTTGTTTATCATGCTTTAATAATCTGTAAATCCAAAAGAAATGGATTATTTTCATTTCCAACAGTGATTATTAAAAAAAATACAGTCAAACAATTTCTCATACGTTAGAACCCACTACATGGTTATGTTACTAAATGTCTTCCCAAAGATACTCACTTCCAGCAGACGCATAGTTGACAGATGCATACTACTGTGTTCCAGAATTTCAGTACCAGAGGTGTTTTGCATTTGCATTTGTACTTACATTTGAATACGTTGCAAACATTTGCGTTTGCATTTAAATGCAATCGGCTAGGCTGCAATTGCACTTGCATTTGCATTTGAATCATTTGCAAACATTTGCATTTGCATTTAAATGCAATACCCGGCACTTATACCCAAGCCTGATATTGTGGTTTGCTAGAAGCACAACCTATTTTCAAGTCTCAGGTTCAAATATCTAGGTCATCGGGTCACTAAGTGCATCCCGAAATACACATATTTAGTCATAAATCGGGAACGCAAGTAGATAGCACCACCAAATTCGGCACATCTATTTATAGTATAGGTGTCTAGAAGTTCTAGAAGTTTCAGGACAAAGCAGCACATATCTAGGTCATGGGTCAATAAGTGCATCCCAAAATGCAGGTCTTTGGCCATAAATCGTGAACCTAAGTATGTAGAATCATCAAATTTGGCGTATCAGGAGTTTCAAGACGAAGCATCGAATATCTAGGTCACAGGGTCACAAAGTGCATACCGGAGTGCACAGTTTTGGTCATAACTCTGGAGTGCAAGAATGACAAATCACCAGCTTTAGCACACGCATTCATGTCGCGACAGTTTATGATTGCTTTTAGGTTGAGGTAAACAGATGGACTATCTAGGTCGCAGGTGTCACTAATAGACACGGCTATATCTGTCACAAACTAATCTTTTGGATTGTCAAAGGAGTCTATTACTAAACTTATTTCTAGAGCAGTCTTTGCCATAGACTCAAAATTTGCGGGGTACACTCGTATATATACCTGAAGAGTAAATCTCTGCATATCAGTTTGCACACGGGAAAGGGCTGATAACCACCTAGTATATGTTGACCTTCTCAAATACTGATTGATGTGTTATCCACTTTTCGATGGTTTCCTTTCACACAGATTTAGGTCAACAAGAATGACGTCACAGTAGTGATCATGAAAACTCCTTTCAACTAATTGGCATATAATCTAGTAGCTTGTAGAGTCCTGTGTCCAAAATGGCCACTGCTGGCAGCTAAAACCATATTATTAAGCTTCCAGATGATGGCAAAAATTGGTCATCGTGTCTAAATTGTTTTTTATGGGGTAGGTGGCGTGTGGTGGGGGTCAAGGAAGCAAATTCTTATCCTTAGAATACAGTTAGTGTTAAGTCTAAGAATTCGTCACATGGTCACCAAATCCATCATGGTCGCCATATCACTTTGCAATACGTCACTGTTCAGACACAGATATATATATATATATATATATATATATATATATATATATATATATATATATATATATATATATATATATATATATATATATATATCTGTATCTGAATATATTTGTATCTGAATATATATATATATATATATATATATATATATATATATATATATATATATATATATATATATATATATATATATATATATATATATATATTTGTATCTGAATATATATATATATATATATATATATATATATATATATATATATATATATATATATATATATATATATATATATATGTATATATATATATATAGGCATTCGGTGAACTGGTGTATGAATAATTTGATGTCCATACATGCTCTACGAAAAAGTAAATAACTTAATACTCTATAATGTCAGTTTATTGTTGTTAGTATCTTCAGCAAACTGAATGCTATATGCATAACCTACATCCACCGTCCAGTCTATTGTCCATAGTGTTCACACTGATTTATCTATTCCTGTTAATCTTTATCATGCACTCGTCTTTAGGCTTCGCAATTCTATGCCAGGAGTCGTAGGATGTCAGTATTATTAGCCACAACAACTACCCGATTTCCCTTTTTGAGGCAAGCATCATTCCCCTTGTATCATCTTCATAACGACTACACCTTTTAAGATTCTCTATCCCATCAGCTACTAGAAACCAGGGATGCTCAGACCCTGTTATGCTTTTATTCATTACATTTATAATGTTCCACCACGAAATTAATCAATTCTTTTTGTTTTCACTATCGGATAGGAACACATCCCAATCATTAGCTTTTGGCATTTTCTGTCCTGCACTTTTGATACACGTCCTCGTCCCATGGTTACCATGTTAAGTCCACAGAATGTGTATATGTTGGTGGAATACATAGCTTCTGAGAAGCATCAGCATAATCTCTCCCAAAGTATCAATAATTGACTCGGCACGTACTGGTGCAGTATGCGATATCTAGTAGCATATAGAAAAACGGTATGGATTTGGTGATCATGTGACCTAATTAGAGTTAGATTATAACTGTATTCTAAAGATAAGGATTAGCTTCCATGGTCTCAGAAACAACAATTTTGATGCCATGAATAACCTATTTTATCATCTGGAAGCATCAGATTATGGTTTAGGTGTCAGCAGCGGCCATCTTCCATTTATGCGAATTAGCTCATTAATTATGCACAAATTTAAGGTGCACCTGGTAGATCGGTTTTCTACGATGAAACCTGATCTAGAACCAAGTGAGATACCTTTGACAGCCCGAAAGACTAGTTTGTGACAGATATATCCTTGTCTATAAGCACATTGTTAAGTCAGAGTGCAAAGCGCGAGTCACTATCTCCCTCGAGTGCATTCTAGTTATCTTTGCAATACCATTAGAATGGGGTGGACGATTAGGACGATGACGAGGACGAGTAAAAATAATAGTAATAGCAGAACATATTTAGCTTACCTGCGTCAGGTGTTCCAGTGATTGGCTTAACCGTACCATCGCCAGCATCCTGGTACATTTCAAAGGACACTGTAGTACCTGTCTGACCCGTCACACTTACTTCAAGGCTGAAGTCTGAAAGATAAAAATTTCTGCTGATGTATTTATATATTGACAAATTTGACATTATATAAATATTATTATGCTCTTTCACATGAAACACTGATATTAATTCCTGTACATGCGTGAGTGCATGGGTGAGTGAGTGAGTGAGTGAGTGGGTGGGTGGGTGGATGGGTGGGTGGGTGGGTTGGTTGGTGGGTGGGTGGGCGAGCGAGCGAGCGAGCGGGGCGGGGCGGGGTGGGGTGGAGTGGAGTGGAGTAGAATGGAGTGGAGTGGAGTGGAGTGGAGTGGAGTGGAGTGAGTGAGTGAGTGAGTGAGTGAGTGAGTGAGTGAGTGAGTGAGTGAGTGAGTGAGTGAGTGAGTGAGTGAGTGAGTGAGTGAGTGAGTGAGTGAGTGAGTGAGTGAGTGAGTGCGAGCGAGCGAGCGAGCGAGTGAGTGAGTGCATGAGTGAGTTCGCGTGCGCGCGTGCGTGCATCCGCATGTGTATGTCCACTTTTCGATGGTTTCCTTTCACACAGATTGAGGTCGACAAGAATGATGTCACAGTAGTCATCATGAAAACTCCTTTCAACTAATTGGCATATAATCGAGTAGCTTGTAAAGTCCTGTGTGCAAATTGATATGCAGAGATTTACTCTTCAGGTATATATACGAGGGTGTATTAAATATTATGCTAGACATTCATATCCCCGTCAATCATTAAGAAAATTTAATTTCTTGGGAATTAAGACTTTTTAGTATATTTATGCGCTATTGAATAACGTATATATGCGGATTTCTCATATATATTTCTAAATTTTACTACAAATACGTATGTATTACATACCATTGGAAAGCTGATTTATTGGTGAACTGAAGAGTCCAAGCAGATTATACTAACGTTCTCTGGTGCTTCCATCAAGAAGCATGAGATATTATATCAGATTATCATTGTTCCTTTTATTAATTTCAGTACACTGATATTGAGCACTAATTATTAAATGTAACAATCTGAAAATATCTGCATAAGGTAAGTTTAGTAGAACACGTCTATAGACGAGTATTTCTCCAGTCGGATTGAAAATCACGCTTACATTTACAGCATAAAGAAAAGTAACCAAAGCCATTGGGCACACACATCTAATGGTTGAACACGTGTAACTTAGCATCAGATCATCAGACAGAAGTCTAACTTTAACGGCATCAAGTGACCATCAATCAGTTCATATCCAATGTCTCGTGGATCAAGTTTGCATAGTTCTCCAATTAACATAAAGTTTGTAAATAGATAGAAAAATGTGAGTTAGTAAGAGTGCGTGTACAGATTAAAATATTACTTCGGTGGCACCTTGTCACCATTGAGTAATTCGAGATTCTTCCTGTTTTAGGGCCATCTGCTCTCATTTTCAACAAATCTCTCACTATTTTCAAAATTATTACTTAAATATTACTTACATACATTATCTGAACAATAGCCACCTAAATAGTTTTTCTTAATATAGTATTTATCTTTATAATTGACCTCTACCGAATCTTGATACTGACATTACCACTACTGGCAAGATCACGCTGCTTTCAACAATTTAAAACCAGAATTCGGTGGAATGACTCACAGAGGGTGTCGTCAACACCAAATCTTGTTACCATTTTTTTAAAACGGGATTCAATGTGATCCTATAGATTTTGACATCATGAGTGATTCGATTAAGCCCGTTTTTAACTCTTACGAATTGTATGTCTCTACTATTTAATCAACATTCTAATTAGTTTCAAAATAACCAACGGCTTAGCTGTATAGTTTTCTGGAAATTGATAGTCAGAGAGTTCGGAGATCGATCGATCCCAACACGAGGGAGGTGTGGGTGGCGCTTAGCTCGTGATCTGCGAGGCATAGCTAAAACTGGAAAGGACCATTGAATGATTAAAATATGTCCATCTGAACAGGTAGCGGTGTACATTCATTAATGACATTAACCCTTTAACCGTCTTAGGTTGTGTCAACTTAACCTTTTAATGATCAATCTGACCAAAATCAATTTTGCAGACTGTGGTCTTCAGACATGGCTATTTGTATTTTTAAATATTTACCACAAGAATGACTGACTCGGTAACAGAGCCAGTTATTCTACTGGTAAATTTTCAAAAATACTCGTCTATCGGCGAAACTTTAATTTTCTTACCATTAGCCCTTTAATGGTCAAGCCAGCAAAGAAAAAATTCAGTGGTAAATTTATAAAAAAAATAGTCTTCTAAAATTAAAATATTGACCATCAGAATGTTTAATCAGGTAGTATTTTGAGCGCTTTGAGGCGCTGTTGACACAAGCGGGGTTAACCAATATATTCACTGTACCTCACCCCTCAGGGCAACCGAATGGGAAAGTTGTTGAATATTTTGAAACATAATACGAGTGGAAACCTCCAGTTATATTAATTTCAAAATAGTCAACACAATATGTTATATATCGTAAAGAATTTGTTTTTTCAGGAATTCGCCGTTGAAACGGTTCACATTATTTGTAGTTTTGTAGCTGTCCTAAGACTTTCATTATCTTTAGGTGATCAAGCACAAACTTAATCATATGACGTCATAACCAACTTCGTGACGTATAAAATGACATCACAATCAATGACGCCATTATGAGTTATGAAGTCATGAATTACGAACGCATATGTGAAGATGGACTATGCGTTGTTGTACAAATTGTATGTCTTTAACTATTTAAGAAATAGTCTGTTGAATATTTTGAAACTAATTTGACTGGGCGCTGTTGCCGCCATAGACACCAATAGCGCCCAGTCAAATTAGTTACAAAATATTCAACAGTTTACCTCTCTAGTTTTCAAGAAATTGATAGTTAGGGCATTCGGGGATCGATCAATCCCAACTGCGAAATGTGGGTGGAGCTTCGCTAATTTCTACAGTTCATGCTATGAAATCTCCCACTCAACAAGAAATGACTTTCTCTTGTAACTTCCAACTATTACCCATCTGCATCCAGGGAATGTACCAGCTAGAAACATATTATGAGTTTCAGGAACAGTTTCTGGTAGTCTCCACAGGTCCACCAAGTAAATGTAATTCTAACCATGGTATTCTGCGTAATCAAATACGGCAAATACTGGAAAGGTCTCTGCACATTGTTAAAATGGTGTTTCCAATTGTCATTTTTATCAGCTCTAATACGATCTTTAGGAAGGGAACACCAGATGCGCAAAGATATCCCAATTTTCAAATATCTTGGAGTCATTTCGTCGATTTCTCACAAAATTCTTAAAATCACCGCAGATATTGTTCATGTGCTCACAAAATGTCTTAGCTGTAGCCCTGCTTGTTCTCAGATACACTTTCTTTCATTTAGTTTGGCTTTCTTAGTTCATTTTTGTCTACATCAACACTATTTTCCGCAAAAACTCAATCCATTGTAATCTATCCGTCGTCTCACCAGGCAAGAACATCCCCTTTACTGAACGAACACAATTAGAACCACTAAGCATGGAATCAGTCATATTCAGAAAAAAATGAACTTTCGATCCAAATACTTCTGGCGCAACTATCTTAAGATATGTGTCAATGCAAACAAGTAAAATCATTGTCACCTGAAATGAATCCATAAACAGAACAACATTTTGAGATTCAGAGAGCTTGTGTAATTGAATTGCATAGACTATATTGTAAACATATCCATCATATGCGATGGGGGTATGTGCTTGTTTCAATCGTGGTCGAACATTCTAGAAAATATTCAAAACTGCATATACAGTTTCATATTTGGTTACTGGCTGAGGAATTAAGAGGATGAAAACCACCATACTATCAGTGACATTTTCCTTTGAAACTATCGAATTATAACCACTCCACAATGGCATGATCTGTTTGGCATAGGTTGCCTTCCCTAAGCCTGATAATATTTCTAATTCCAACCTAACCACGTCCATTCCATCTCTTTCGTTTCAGTTTCCTTATATCCCTACTCATTCACTACACATAATTCTGTTAACACCGTGTAATAATTTGGCACGTCTGCATTTTTTTGCTGGTTTAATTAAGCTGTTCAGTTTCTGGCAAGATAGTTCTGATTTGAAGGGCTTTGCACCGTATTTAATTCCACCTTTAGAAAGTGTTGGCTTCCTGCATATTCCTTTCTGTTTGTCCTGAGATAGCACAGATATCGTCTCATAAGCAATGCTGATCCCAGACAAAGGTACCTTCTTCCTGATCGAAGTTGGCAAACGAAAACAGTGAAAACATTAGTGTCGAAATGGCGTGGAAGTAGGACAATGCATTTGGTCGAATTAATAGTATAGCTTGCCGCATTGTCATTATGGTGTTGCAAAATTCATCATCGTCATTGACAAAGCCAAAATGGCTAAGACATCTAATCAGCGGTCTACCTTTTCTTGTATCATTAATAACCTGAGCAGTCATGAAATGAAGTGGTGTTTGTTTGTTTGCTACCATTAGTCAATATGCGAACCCTGAGTTGATAAAGAGATACAGCCGTTCTCCTTTTCGAATCTGATATGGTTATAGAATCGCAAGAATAATCGTGTTCCATACAATCTCATTCATGTTGAATCTCCTTCCTCATCAGTGTTAATATCTGGTTCTACCGTGTAAATACGGTGGCATCACAATTAGATAATTTTAATAAAAATGATACAGATTGTTCTGTGATTGTGATATTTCTCCATGACACTTCAATCTTCGGCATGATGGAACGGATTTTGTAGATCCAAATCAGCAGTGACAAGCGCATCTCACTGTGCACATTGTATTACTGGATCGAAGGCCCGTTTACCATGTTAAAGAACAACCATCTGACCGTGTGGCCCAAAATGCCACGCTATATATTTAACATGATTGACTGTAAATAAAACGAGATCGATAAGCTGGGGTCTCCGGATTTTTTTTGATGTTCCTGATTTTCCAGATTTTTTCGAATCACTCCCAAAGTTGTGGCATCCTAGTGTATAGCCACACCATTTTCTGTGTTAAGATAATTCACCTTTCCAGAGTATCCATCCATCATCTGACCTCATTTGCCGTCATAATCAGCGCAGTGCGTGTATGATGACGTCACAATCATTACGTCACAAAGAGCTCCAATAGACCGTCATCAAACCTCAAATAGACCGACACCTTGTATGAATTGTATGTCTTTGTAATTCTTTGCTATTTAATAAACATGCTGTTGAATATTTTGAAACTAATTTGATTGGGCGCTTTTCCTGCCTTAGGCAGCAACAGTACCAAGACAAATTAGTTTCAAAATATTCAACAGCTTACCTGTGTAGATTTTTGGAAATTGATAGTCAGGGTGTTCAGAGTGACATGTGGGTGGAAATTATAATAACGGGTGCCTAAGAGAGAATCTCTGTAAATTGGTATGACAGTATGGGTGTGGTCAGGTGGATCCGGTGCAATACACGAGATGGGCTGTATGAGGTGGGTGAAGTAGAACCATGCATGTATTTAAATGGCTTTATTGAAATGTTGCAAAACGAAAGGATGACTCATCATAAAGATTTGAAAACTAAAGTGACCATACAGACTACATTTTCCCCAGTTCTTGGGAGGAGGGCAGTGTTCGCGGATCTTTATTTATTGTGCTATTGTATTTTTTGCAACTAAATCCTTTTCTTTTGCAATATTTCAATAAAGCTATTTAAATGCATGCATGACTCCACCTCACACAGACTACATCGTGTAAACCACAGACTCCACCTGACCACACAACTGTTTTACAACTCTATGCCAAATTTGAAACTTCAATTAAGTAGGATTAAAACTGATCAATTTAGACAATTTAATTTAACATAACTAAAGTGGCCATACATATACCACATGATTAGACCATAAATAAATAGTCGCTTAATTTCAACCAGCTGGCCCAGACATATGTTTACGTTTGAAAGCACTAAGATGGTATCATATTTAGGGGTGCAATTTCACATTTGGCTCATTTCAGTCGGAACTATAGGTGTTATTGCTTGAGAGGGCCCACACAATAGCAGCTAAAGCATAACTTCACTGGCGGCCCGGGCCCCTGTTCTGCCAATTTTAGGGCCCCGTGCACATGCAGCCATCATAATTGGATAAACATCTGGTTTATCAGAGAAAATTCTATTTGCATGTGCCAGCGTTTCACTGCATACCTATTATTATTGAAAGTTGAAGTAAATAAAATCACTTTATATAGCTTTAGAAATATGTTTTGTGATATTTATGTATGTGAAACTTTTAACAATCATTGAAATATGTTTCTATTGGTGCGGGGCTCCCACATTGGTGGGGCCCGTAGCATCTGCAACAGTTGATACTAGGCTAATCCTGCACCGGGGAGAAACTAGAACTTGAATGGCAGCTTATGTACCACTTCGTAGCAGTATAAGATGTTAGTTTCTTCTAATCTGAATACACGTGTGGCATAATCTGAATACACGTGTGGCGTAATCTGAATACACGTGTGGCGTAATCTGAATACACGTGTGGCGTAATCTGAATACACGTGTGGCGTAATCTGAATACACGTGTGGCGTAATCTGAATACACGTGTGGCGTAATCTGAATACACGTGCGGCGTAATCTGAGCCCACGAGGTGGACGATTAACGCGATGACGTCATATGGTGAATTTTATGGCGTGTCAAAATTAATAAATTTAACAGAAATTTTAACAATGATATAGTTTAAGAAAATCTTTCAACTTTTCTTAATTTATAAAATATGATAAGAAATATTCTGCTAAATATTTTGAAAATTAATTTGACTTTTAGCTTTAGCTGTCAAAGGCATCAACAGCTTCGATTCAACTTAATTTTAAATATTTACCAGCTTATCTGTATAGTTATTGCAAAATTGTTGTGCCAGCTGGTACTTTAAGATTGAATACAAGGCAACATAAAATAATTTTGAAAAGCAGAATAAAATGTACCTGTTGTAACCAAAACGACAGGAAATAGCTTCTTTGCTACTTAAAGATAAAGAACGTTCTTGGAGTAGAGACAACACATTTATCTGCTGCGTGAAGGGACGGTAATACCCATTCTATGACCCGTTCAAAGGCCATGACCCTAGCCCTTAGCACTCTGATGTCACCATTGAAAATGTTTAAATTAAATTAAAAGACAAGTGTTCATTTTTCAACAAATTTGTTGGAAGAGGTTGCTGTCAAAGGACACCATAGGTGTTTAAAATGTATACCCGTTTCTATGCTATTAACACAATAAAAGATAGGTTATTGACATTGGAGTGTAAGAGTTAACCCGTAGCACTCTGATGTCAATATTCTATATCTTACTGTGTCAATATCAAACTGGTGTACATTTTTAACCAATTTTGGTGGAAGATGTTGCTGTCCACGACAGCACCATCTCCCATCAAATTTGTTAGAAAATGTACACCAGTTTATCTTTCAACTCAATTTGAAAATTAAAAATTTTGACATCAGAGTGGTAAAGGTTAAATAATAGTTTAATCCTACCACTATCCCACTTACTTCCGCTAGAACCGCCCGTAACAGATAATGACCAGACACCATATCCGGCGGAAGTCACTTGAAAGATGATAAGTGTCGCAGTGACCAAGGTCGCATTAACAAGTTCTCCTGAAACGAAACAAACAACGTCACATTAGTGTCACTAAAGCCGGTGAACCTGTTTGATAGGTTAATAGATCGGCTGAGAGGGGAAATGACATCCGTGGCTGATTTGATAACATTTATTAACGATGAAGATGCTTCTCTTAAAAAACAATGCATAACAACAAGAGAGATTAGAAGATACAAAATATCTCGCCTTCTTATGTTGCCGCAAGTCTGACCTGGACTAACTATTGTGTGTACCTATCTAGAACAAGAGCTGTCAGAGGATAGCACACAGCTTACCTGCATATTAATTGTACATCACAGGATATGATTGACCAAGAGATACAAGCTCATTTTGAAATTTGACAATCCATTTGTCGAATCAAAATACCCATGGTACTACACAAGGGGCAAGCATAGATTCGTAGAGGAATAGCTTGGAGACTGAAACATAAAGCCTTGCGACCTGGTAGTAACCCACAATACAAGGACTACTGGCACGCCAAGTCTGGCCGAAAGGCAAATGGTCCAAATATAAGTGAAAAAAGAAGAAACATTTTTAAAAAGTTCATTAATACGATGTAGGCCACATTTAAGAAGCCTATATAGCAAATCAAAACATTTTATCTAAACTGGATAAGTCTTTGCTGATTGAACTTTCATTAACTACCGCGTAATAAACTTAACCCGTATGCAAATCAGCCCAAAAATAATCACAGTCAAGCCGCTGTAAAAGTATAGAAAATTTTTTTTAAATCAATTTCTTTTTTATGTGGACAAGACGCATCGCATAAAAGGAAGCTGTGAGGTTTTATTCAAATCGGATACCCCCTTCTTGATGCAAATGGCTTTTGAAACAACCCTTAACCACAGCATAATAAATGTTAATGCAAATTCCAAACGCCGAAAAAATATGGGAAAAATCAATTTCTTCTTGATGGGGACCAGTCCTACCCATCGGACAGAACACATCTGTGAAGTTTTATTCAAAGTTGCATAAGTCATTGTTCATGTAAGTGTCGTTTCAAAAACATTAACCACATTAACCTGGATGCAAATCAGCCATAAAAATAATCAAGGTCCAAGCGCTGTAAAAGCATAGAAAGTTTTTTTAAATCAATTTCTTTTTTGTGTAGACTAGGCGCAAGCATCGTATAGAACAAATCTATGAAGTTTTTATTCAAAATCGGATAACCCCTTGTGGAGGCAAATGTCGTTTGAAAAAACTTAACTACAGCATAATGAGGATAACCTGGATACACATCAGACCTAAAATTCAAACACAAAAAAACACATGGAAATGAATTGAAAAATCGATTTCATTTTCATGTGGACTAGTCCTAAGCATAGTATTGAACAAATCTGTAACGGGTTGTTTTTTTAATCGGATAACCCCTTGTTGATGGAAATGTCGTTTGAAAAAAGCTTAACAACAGCAAAAATCTTAACCTGGACCCAGAAAATATTCTACCGGTAAGTTCAAACATGATAAGAATGGAAAGATTTTAAAAATCTATAGAATTTTGATGCAGACTAGTCCTAAGCACCGGATAGAACACATTTTTTCAAATCGGAGATACCCTTATGGGTGCAAATGTCATTTAAAAAGCCTTAGCCAGAGCGGACACCAACGACGACGCCGATGCCGATGACGCCGCCGATATTTTCCCCCCTCTCTCCCAAAATCTCTTTTCACCTCGTGAAGGCGAGATAAAAATGAAATATGAGTAAAAGTAAGTGCTATTATTCTCGGTTAAAAACTTTTCACCGCATCTCCCCCCTACAGTTTTCATCCGATCAACTCCAAACTTCGTCAACTTCTGCTACCCAGTCTGGAATCGTGTGTTTGTGCTTTTATTTCCGATTTGCCCAAGAGGTTTCGAGCAACCCACTTTTACGTGGGCAAAAATGTCTCGGGAAATGTATTGGGATTTTAAGTATTGATCTTTGAAGTGCTACGACAACTTTGATCGGATCACTACCAGACATGGATAGAATGTTACCCTTGGGGTCCTGAAGATGCCTGCCTACCTGAAAGGTGACATTAACCTCTGGCCTTTGCATTGAATATGTCCCCATAGGGAATGAATGTGTTTTTAGGATGGATCTTTGAACTGCGACTACACCTAGAGTTTTGATCGGATAACTACCATGCTTGTTTAGGATGTTACCATTGGGGATGGTTTCTTGAATTTTTCTTTTCAATATGGCGGCCGAAATTTATTTTGGTCCCATCGACTTGAAATTTGGTGGTCTTATAGGCCCTACATAGACTTGATTTCATATTACTTTTGACGAGGCTCAATCCAAAAGTTTTAGAACAGTTTTAGAGAAATTAGCTTTTCCGTGCCAAATATCCCCATACTAAACCTATAGAAGCAATATTTGGTTTTATTCCGATTCTCTTCAAACCTGGTCAGATTCTAGAGCATTGATGGATCTAAATAATTTTCAATGAAAGCTTTAACCCTTTAACCCTTGAATTTGTTCAAGAAAATTTCATCTTTCTCATAGAAAATGTCCATTTGCAGAGTAAGAGAAACTATTTTTGAAAATGTACCACTAGAATGACTGGTTCAGTTATCGAGTCAGTGATTCCAGTGATCAATTTTCAAAAATGGTCTTCTCTTGGTCTGCAAATGGGCATTTCTCAAGACCACTGCCCAAGCCGTTTCTGGCTGATATGTGTATTAAAAGGCTTAATGTCTCCCTTGGGTTGAAAGTCATACGCAGGTCAAAATCTCAAATTTTCATGCCTGGCATAAGTAACACCCCTTTCATCATACAACTTCAAAGAGCATGTTAGAAGACGCCTTATTTTATCCTTTAGGGTCAAAGTGACCTGTGACCTTTTACTGGTCAATGCTACCAGTTTTCGAGAAATCACGGCGGCGGCATCAAAGTTAAGCTTTCAAGTTTAGCAAATCTTCGTAGCTAATATTTCGAGATTGGTTGCGCCTAATAGAACACAACTTGGGTGCATGGTTGCTTATATCAAGAGAATGCAGGATGGTGACATAGACCCCGCCAAATCAGAGTTCAAAGCCACTCTGACCTCTACAAAACTGTGTTATTTTTCAACGTTATGTTGTTGCGTTTAACAAATCTTATCAACTTGCATTTCGGGATTGGTCAACAGTAATGGAACACAATTTGGATACATAGTGGCTTGCATCAAGAGGACGCAGTATGGTAATACGGAGGTCACCGGATCGAATGTTTAGGTCACTCTGACCTCTACATGCCTTTGTTATTTTTAGATGTTATGTTTTTGCGTTAAGCAAAACTTATCAGCTTATATTTCGGAATTGGTCAAACATAATGAAACACAACTTGGTTACATGGTTGCTTCTACCAGGAGGACGCAGGATGGTGACAGACGTCATAGGTCAAGGTCACTCTGACCTCTAAAATCTATGTTAATTTTCGATGTCAAGACTTCGCGTTTAGTAAATCTTATCAGCTTTTATTTTTAGATTGCTTTAGTCTACTGAAACACAACTTGGGTACGCGGTTGCTTCTAGCAACATGGTGCAGGATAGTGACAGGGAGGTTGCCAGGTCAAAGGTCAATGCCACTTTGATCTCTACCACACTTTGTTATTTTTCAATGTCAATTTTTCTGTTTAGCAAATCTTGTCAGATTATATTTCGGGATTACTTTAACATAACGGAACATAACTTGGGCACATCGTCGCATCTACCAAGAGGATGCAGGCGTGTGATACGGAGGTCGCCTTGTCAAAGATCAATGTTACACTGACCTACCTCCACTAAACTTTGCTATTTTTCACCACTATGTTTTTGTGTTTAGGAAATCGGATCAGCTTATATTTTGCGATTGATTAACTCGAAAAGACCACAGCTCATGTACATGGTTGCTTGTGCGGCGAGGATGTTGGATGGTACCAGGGATGTCGCCACGTCAAAGGTTACGACCACTCTGATCCCTACATACCTGTGCTATTTTTTAACGTTCATTTTTTTTTGTTTAGCAAATCTTATCAGCTTATATTTCTGGATTGTTTTTGTTATGCCAAGATGATGCATGACGTTGACAAGGAGGTCACTATGTCAAAGGTTAAGATAACTCTCACCCCTACCAAACTTTGGGTTTTTTCAACGTTAAGCTTTTGCGCTTTGAAAATATTATCAGCTTATGTTTCGCGATTGCTTTGTCCTAATGGAACACACGTGGGATACATAGTTGCTTCCACAAAGAGGGCCACAATATCGTGACAGGGAGGTCACCAAGTCAAAGGCCAATGTCACTCTCACCTCTATCATGTCTACAAAGCGGTTATTTTTCAACATTAATTTTTGCGTTTAGCAAAGACTCAAAGCTTATATTTCGGGATTGCATGAGCCTAATGGAACATAACTTGGATACGTGGTTGCGCATACCAACATGATGCAGGCTGGTGACAGGGAGGTCACCATGCCAAAGGTCAAGACCACTCTGCACTAGAAACTTTGTTATTTTTCAACGTTAAGTTTTATCATCATATATTTCAGCATAATGTAATACAACTTAGATATATGGTTGTTTTTACCAGCGGATACAGGAGGGAGGTCGCCAGATCAAAGTTCAAGGTAACTGTGACGTCTACAAAACTTTGTTATGTTTCAACGTTATGTTTTTATCCTTAGTAAATCTTATCAGCTTATATTTCCGGATTGCTGTTGCTTATAGCAAGAGGATGCATTATGCTGACAGGGAGGCCACTACGTCAAAGGTCAAGATCATTCTGACCTATACAAATCTTATTTTTCAACGCTTTCAAAGTTTTTGTGTTTAGCTTATATCGTGGCGTTGATTAGCCCTAATCGAACACAAGTTTGGTACATGGTTAATTCTATCAAGATGATTCAGGACTGTGACAAGGTCACTAGGTCAAAGGACAAGGTCACCCTGACCTCTACCATATCTACAAAACTCGCTACTACTAGTCATCAGTTGTGCTCGATCATGCTGGTTAGTGTAAATGGAGGGGACCCATTTCTAGCCATGCCCCGCCTATTTCTAGATATGCCACGCCCATTTCTCGTTAACCTCCGCTACTTCTTACGCGTGCTGGAATCGATGTGAAACATTGAAACCTGAATTCGCAGAATCTAAATTTCTACGAAATAATACAGGTAAGCTGCAGAAAACCTTTTGAAACTAATTTGACTAGGTGCAGCAGTGACAGCGCCCAGTCAACTTAGTCTCAAAATGTTTAATAGAATGTTTATTAAATTGCAGATTTATCAAAAACAGACAATACCTGAACTATACGTCATCGTCATTATAATTGTGACGTCAACTACCTACTGACGTAATTGATCATGAAGATGCTTGAGTGACAGACCGGATTCCTCCACTAAGTAAAGCAAGATAGTTCATATGAAAGTCGGATTACTGACAGGTTTGAGTTGCGACTCACAACTAGTATAAGCCGGTCTGTCCATCGGTCTGTAGATAAATGTTTTACCTTTTGGACAAAGCTACAAAAGTCGCAACTATGGAGTGTTGTACTTGTTTTCACAAAATTGATGGATCCGATCTGCCCCTCAAGTATATGACATCGCACTCAATTGTGTTGTATAGTCACATATCTAGTTCGGTCATGAACATGAATGGTACGCCAAGTATACGAATTTTGTCTTTGATTTTCTATTTTATCAACATTCTGTTGAATTTGTTTAACCTAATTTGATTGGGTGTTGTTGCAACAGCACCCAGTCAAATGAGTTTTAAATATTCAACAGCTTACCTGTATAGTTACATTTAAATTCGGATTCTGGTCATTTAAGATTCAAAGTATATAAATTGATTTCAGCCCGCGTAAAAGATGGGCGGAGCCTTGCTAGAAACGATCGGGGCATAGCGGGAAATGTAACCCTCTGTTAAACAATGGACCTTTCCAAGTTTATCCATCCATCATATGACGTCATATTAAACTACGAAACGTATAGGATAGCGTCATAATCATGACGTTATGAGTGGCTCGATATAGTCCGTCTTTAACACTTAATAGTCCGACACGTTGTACGAATTGTATGTCTTTACCATTTAATAAACATTCTGTTGAATATTTTGAAACTAATTTGACAGGACGCTGTTGCTGCCATACAGCTTACCTGTGTAGTTTTCTGGAAATTGATAGTCAGGGAGTTCATGGATCGATCGATTCCAACACGGACGAAATGTGGGTGGAGCTTAGTTAAATATGGACGGGGTATGGTTAAAACTGGATTCCTCCAGTATGTATAATTTTATGACATTATTTGCGAATAGAAGGATCGATCCATTTCTACCTTTGTCTCTTCCATTTCTACCTTTGTCCCGCCCATTTCTACGTTTGCCCCGCCCATTTCTACCTTTGTACCGTCCATTTCTACCTTTGTCCCGCCCATTTCTACCTTTGTCCCGCCCATTTCCACCTTTGTACCGTCCATTTCTACCTTTGTCCCGCCCATTTCTACCTTTGTTCCGCCCATTTCTACCTTTGTTCCGCCCATTTCTACCTTTGTTCCGCCCATTTCTACCTTTGTTCCGCCCATTTCCACCTTTGTCCCGCCCATTTCTACCTTTGTCCCGCCCATTTCTACCTTTGTCCCGCCCATTTCTACCTTTGTCCCGCCCATTTCTACCTTTGTCCCGCCCATTTCTACCTTTGTTCCGCCCATTTCTACCTTTGTTCCGCCCATTTCTACCTTTGTTCCGCCCATTTCTACCTTTGTCCCGCCCATTTCTACGTTTGTCCCGCCCATTTCTACGTTTATCCCGCCCATTTCTACCTTTGTCCCGCCCATTTCTACCTTTGTCCCGCCCATTTCTACCTTTGTTCCGCCCATTTCCACCTTTGTCCCGCCCATTTCTACCTTTGTTCAGCCCATTTCTACCTTTGTTCCGCCCATTTCTACCTTTGTCCCGCCCATTTCTACCTTTGTCCCGCCCATTTCTACCTTTGTCCCGCCCATTTCTACCTTTGTTCCGCCCATTTCCACCTTTGTCCCGCCCATTTCTACCTTTGTTCCGCCCATTTCTACCTTTGTTCCGCCAATTTCTACCTTTGTCCCGCCCATTTCTACCTTTGTCCCACCTATTTCTACCTTTGTTCCGCCCATTTCTACCTTTGTCCCGCCCATTTCCACCTTTGTCCCGCCCATTTCTACCTTTGTCCCGCCCATTTCTACCTTTGTCCCGCCGATTTCTACCTTTGTCCCGCCCATTTCTACCTTTGTTCCGCCCATTTCCACCTTTGTCCCGCCCATTTCTACCTTTGTTCCGCCCATTTCTACCTTTGTCCCGCCCATTTCTACCTTTGTTCCGCCCATTTCTACCTTTGTTCCGCCCATTTCTACCTTTGTCCCGCCCATTTCTACCTTTGTTCCGCCCATTTCTACCTTTGTCCCGCCCATTTCTACCTTTGTCCCGCCCATTTCTACCTTTGTTCCGCCCATTTCTACCTTTGTTCCGCCCATTTCTACCTTTGTCCCGCCCATTTCTACCTTTGTTCCGCCCATTTCTACCTTTGTTCCGCCCATTTCCACCTTTGTCCCGCCCATTTCTACCTTTGTCCCGCCCATTTCTACCTTTGTCCCGCCCATTTCTACCTTTGTTCCGCCCATTTCTACCTTTGTTCCGCCCATTTCTACCTTTGTCCCGCCCATTTCTACCTTTGTCCCGCCCATTTCTACCTTTGTTCCGCCCATTTCTACCTTTGTCCCGCCCATTTCTACCTTTGTTCCGCCCATTTCTACCTTTGTTCCGCCCATTTCTACCTTTGTTCCGCCCATTTCTACCTTTGTCCCGCCCATTTCTACGTTTACCCCGCCCATTTCTACCTTTGTTCCGCCCATTTCTACCTTTGTTCCGCCCATTTCTACCTTTGTCCCGCCCATTTCTACCTTTGTCCCGCCCATTTCTACCTTTGTTCCGCCCATTTCCACCTTTGTTCAGCCCATTTCTACCTTTGTTCCGCCCATTTCTACCTTTGTCCCGCCCATTTCTACCTTTGTCCCGCCCATTTCTACCTTTGTCCCGCCCATTTCTACCTTTGTTCCGCCCATTTCTACCTTTGTTCCGCCCATTTCTACCTTTGTCCCGCCCATTTCTACCTTTGTTCCGCCCATTTCTACCTTTGTCCCGCCAATTTCTACCTTTGTCCCGCCCATTTCTACCTTTGTTCCGCCCATTTCCACCTTTGTCCCGTCCATTTCTACCTTTGTCCCGCCTATTTCTACATTTGTCATGCCCATTTCTAGCTTTACCCCGCCCATTTCTAGCTATACACCGCCCATTTCTAGCTATACACCGCCCATTTCTAGCTATACCCCGCCCATTTCTAGCTATACCGCGCCCATTTCGAGCTATACCCTGCCCATTTCTAGCTATACCCCGCCCATTTCTAGCTAGCTCCGCTCAAGTTTTGTGCATGTTTGGATCGATTTATAGACTTTGATCCCTGAATTCAGTCGCAATTTCAAGATAACTATACAACTAAGGTGCTGAACATTTTGAAACTAATTTGAGGAGATGCTGTTGCTGCCAGCAGACTGTTTATTAAATATTAAAGATAGGGCCTATACAATTCGTACGCTTGACGGACTATTAGATAGTCATGGCGAAGGTAGATTCGTCATTCATTAAGCATTTTGATTGTGACGTCAGTCTACACGCATTCTCCCGACGACAGAGGGTTCATTCTCCGTGACGTCGTAACTCCAGACAGACGTAATTAGTACGGTCCCATGGTATGACGAGAATCGTCTACACGTAACGTAACCGAATTTAACGTCATATTAGTGGCCGATTGCCGGATACATCCATTGCGTACTATTGAGGAGACACGAATAACGTATTATTCGTACTACTCGCGTCGTCGCCTAAAATTGATGACAACAATCTGGCTGCTCACTATACGCCATTGTCGTAGATTTTGTAAATTGCACTACGAGGTATGAAATATATTTTAAAGATTTTAATGAATATGCTTGGAAACTTTAATTATCATTTAACAATAATTTTAAATCTGAGATATTAAGGTGGCTGGCACCATATATACGTTTACGCTCTGTTAAACTCTACAGCACTACGGTGATTAAAGACGCAACCCGGTATGGAAATGGCCAATATCTAATGAGAAAATCAGACGTGAAATCTAAATTTATTGTAGAATACAGCTCAGAAATAACTCACCGGCGAATATTTTTAACATAAATGGATTGGATGGCTGTCTAAGGCAGCAATGTCTTCCAATCTAATTATGTTCAAAATAATCAACAGAGCATTTCTTACTAACTCAATTGTTTCGGTTTATGTTTTGGGAATATGTTAATTTATTTCTAAGATGTACAGTACCAGCAAGAATAAAATAAGATCTGATTTGGAACTTACCCGTTGACTCCAGCCTTAGCTGAACAGTCTGCGTAATACGCTGCTCAGAAGATACGACCACCAACAATGTCTTCACAGTTGTATCGACATAGAAGGTTAGTGTTTCTAGCTTTGTAACCGTCTTCTTATAAATGGTTGACAAACCACCTCGTGAACGTTCATCAATCAAACTGAGTAAGTTGGTAAAATCAGCGTCACTGTTTGAGAAGAATAGCTCTCCACCCGTCTTCTCAGCTACCCGTCTGTAAAGAGCCTTATTAGCCTCAACGTCCATACCACAGCCGCTGGATGCAGCAACAAAGATTATGATAGAGACGCCTTTCGAGTTGGCCCTCGTTATCACGGCTTCTTCCTTGTTCTCATCCTTGGCAGGAGCATCTGTTTGTGATGAAAGAATACGATTAACCCATCTTGTGTCAACAGCGCCTCAAAGCGCTCAAAATTCTACGTATATCAATTAACCCTTTACTGGTCAAGATTTTATATAAAATTTCCTAAAATAGCTTTCTGTTGTCGTGCAAATAGACATTACTCAAGACCACAACATGTGCTGTTTGGAAAATGATCTAGAAAATCCAGTATTTTCTTAGCTATTTGCCGGCTGAGAGAAGACTATTTTTGAAATTTTATCACTGGAATGACTGGCCCGGTTACCGAGCCAGACAGTCCAGTGGTAAATTTAAAAAAATCAAATTCTCTTGAATGAAAAATTGATATTCCTTTAGCGGCCTTGACCATTAAAGAGGGGTTAACTATCCGAGTTATTGCAGACGACATATTCCCGGCATTATATCTCTGGACAAGCTAAATATTTTGCGAACAATTTGATTGAAAGTCGTTGGTGGCTAAGCCACCTACGACTTTCATGTTAAATTGTTTTAGTCAAAATTTTCAGAAAGTCAAGAGTATTCGCTCATTGAAATTGATGTCTTGTGGCTTGCAGCGCCGAGACAGCTAACGGTGTATATTCACGGCAGAATGCTTGAAAATATAATGGTCAAAATTGTATACTTTTAAAGGCTTATATTGTGGACCTAGATGTAATGAAACGAAATAAATCTTAACATAAAATGATTTGATTTCGTTTAAAAATTTATTTAAAGTTTGCAATTAGGGTCCCCGTCCAAAATTGACAGTTTTCCCTTTTGGTCTAACGTCATTACAGAAATTAGGTTTAGAAAAGGTCAAATTACTCCCTTACATGTATATAAAATATGTTCCATTTACTAGCATCGCCTGAAAAAATAGCCTTTGAATGGACCTTTCCAGTTTTAGCTAAGTCCCGCCCATCTTTATCTAAGCTCCACCCACACCTCTCTAGTGTTTGAATAAATCGATCTCTGAACAGCCTGACTATCAATTTCCAGGAAATTATACAAGGAAGCTGTTGAATATGTTGAAGGTAGCTTGACTTTGCTGTCATTCACTATCTCATATAATGTTGTGATTGAATGTAGGAGCTTTGCTAATGAGGCATAAAAGGAGACATTCTGATTTCTACTAACCTGTTACCAAACATTCCAGCACAAATGTATCTACTCGTTGTTGACCGAGGTGTCCTGTATTATGTAATGGGTGCTTTATTGCCTCAGTTGCTACGTATTTTGTGGCAAGGTTTTGTAGTGTAGTAGATCACTGATCGTGCGCAAATGCATTGAACCTTTGAAAGATGCTGATCCGGGCCTTCTCGCCGTAATGGACCTTTCCCGAGTAATGATGTCATATGACGTCACAATCAGCTAAACGGCGTGGATGATGATGTCATAATCATTACGTCATAAATTATTCTATATTGCACGTCTTTAACTCTTAATAGTCCGACACGTTGTAAAAATTCTATGTCTCTACTCTTTAATAAACATGCTGTTGAATATTTTGAAACTAATTTGACTGGGCCAAGCACCAAGTCAAATTAGTTACAAAATATTCAACAGCTTACCTGTATAGTTTTGAGGAAATTGATAGTTAGGGCATTCGGGGATCGATCAATCCCAACACGGCGAAGTGTGGGTGGAGCTTAGATAGAGATTGATGGGGCATAGCTAAAACGGGAAAGGTCCATTATCTTGTTTTGTCAAGCAGGCCTAAGTTCAGGATGTACGGGATTGTCATCAGGAGCCGCATTGAACAGTGCACGGCTTCCACAATTCCACAATGAAAAGCTGGTGAAAGTCGGTGAATTTCTATCCATACCTCTGCAATGACAGACATTCTCTTGTGGTCTCCAAACTCCTGCCAAAAACACTGGTTTGCCTTTATCTGGTATAGTATAACATTGCCATGGTGCAGCTTATTCATGATAACTGGTACCTTCAATGTGCCACATGTTGTAGGTGTGTTCCAACATGAGAATAGGACGATTGGCCTCTTTGCCAGACTGCCATTTGTGTTGCATGAAATGTATTATTTCCAACTAGTCTCGTATCAAGGATATCTATAGTATCTATGTAGTGAGCTATGCAGTGTACAATTTTATTAGCTACTATGTTTGGCGGTATAACGGCAGCAGTCAATGGATGAATTGAATTCAATGAGTTTTCCGCTAGCGCGGTGTCGATTTGTAAAACCTCCTCATAACGATTTTTCATATTCAGCATGTTAAAATTAAGTTATATAACAATGTTTCCAAATTTTACCTAAAATGCCCTTTGAACATGACCAACAATGACGGCGGAAGTCAAGTACGCATGTGCAGGATTTCTCGGCTATTTTGCTCAGAAACTTACAACATAACAAAGAGGAGCTGTTCATAGAATCCTTATTTTCCTTATCATGGCAAATTTGCCCTCCCATTGTTGGGAATGAGTAACTTTTTCAGAAATCTCTACTTGTCTACAGCTGACAATTTAGTTTAAATTGCAATCGTGTACAACTGCATACATCTAAGACTCGAGCAATAGGTTCAAGCTTCATTCCATGATTTAAAAAAATGGTGCATTTTACCGGATGCCTAAGAATGGATTGTACTAAACTGAGATTTTCTTGTTGTGTTAGCGTTTGTTCTTAACATCTAAACAATTGCCGAAGCGTGGAGGTAGTGCTCCCAACTGTTTCGGAGAAAATAACTGAATTAAATTGTTGTTATTGCATTGACACTCTTGTCGGGGTGGGGTGGGGTGGGGTGACGTGGGGTGGGGTGGGGTGGGGATAACAAAATTGTCAACACATGGCTGGGTTGGTGTGT